>JAQIWH010006613.1:0-12602 GCA_034695005.1 Cryptops parisi
GATTATTAGCCCCCCCCCCTCTTTCCTTTCTTATTATCATTATTATTATTATTATTATCATTATATTATATAACCTCTCTTCTGTCCACTACTTGTATGTCACCTCACTCGTTCACTCACCTTTTTCATTATGACATCCAAAACACGAAGCGAGGCTGCTAACATTTCTTCGACGGCTGCTGCTGATGCTACATACATCTCCTATTTATGACACTATTTTTATCAGTTGCGTTTATTTTATATACAAATCATTTATTTCCGGTTTTGCTTTCGTCGTCTTTACGACACGCACCTCTCACGACCATGATCGCTTTGGATGCTTATTCTTCTTCTTCTTGTTCATTTATCTTTATAAATCGGTTCACGTGCGACGAGTAACCCATTTTTCTTAAACGTTTCCCATTTTTTGTCATTTGATTTCGTATCATCTCGATCATCACCAAAGGGTCATTTTTCCTCGATGGTGAGTCCTTTCATGACAGTTGGTATTTTAGCCTATTTAATTTTTTCGAAATTAAATAGGCTAAATTAAATTTTTTCGAGTTGTCTACCAATGGGTTGACGCTACGTCTCTTCAGCACCACTGAGGGCTCTAGCAAACAGTGGCACCGACCATGCCATTCTAAGTTCCACATTGTTTCTATTATAGTCGGTTCATTAGTAATGGGTTCCATGCCAATGTTGGCGCGAAAATTTGCACCGTTTGCTATAACCTTTAGTGTCTATTCTTTCGTTGCTCAGGGTGACACGATGGACTTGGTTAGTCCAACAAATTACCCGCCTTTATTATAACTCATCCGAGCCATTGGCCTTAGTCACAACATTTTGTTCTATAATAACCGTAGGTAATAATTTTAATAATATTTTCGCTCGCAGAGTTCGTTGTACGCTATCGGGTCAACTGTTCTTTCGCGCTCTCGAGACCACTTAAGATTGTCAACGCCTTGTCATTAGAGATGATGGTCAAAAGTAGTTATCTAAAAATAGGAGCTTTTTAAAAAAAAAAAAAACAAGTTTGGGGACCTTACAACCTCTTTTTTCCGTTCGTTGGTCGTCTTTCTTCCTTCCCCTCCCCCTCCGCGGCGGTGCCATTGATCCGAGTTGATTAAAAATCGAGGTGAACTGACCGGAAACCACTTTTCTTTTGCTTCGGACGACTGACTTAAACGACATGACATTCGACTCTATCGCTTTTTTTTTTTCAAACTCATTTCCAGTTTGTTTGTTTTTATTCGAAAATAGAAATTCTTTCTATGTATTTTTTTTTTGTTTTATTTTCGGAAACACTCTAATGGAAATTGCTATTATTTTTAACGTTTCCATTTTGAAATCCAAATTATGGAGGAATCATTGGCATGGTGTACCAGTTGGAACTTGACCAATAACCGAGGGCTTTCGAAACCCAATGGAAGGCTTTTCAACTTATTTTCTTGGCTCGTGGTGAATGATGATGATGATGATGATGATGATGATGATGATAATGCAGTAGTTGATTAAAGATGATAATGTGTCAACAGAACCAAAATGGTCAGGCTGACTGACGGTGGAAAAGGGTCGTAGCCTACCAAATAATAATAATAATAAGATCTTCTACGTCGGTTTGGAGTTTCTGGCGTGTGTCACTCGTCACTCGGTTGATTGGGAGTAGGCAGTTTCTTGACTCGCTGTCTTCCTTATAACTTTTAAACGAATGGACGTCATTCAGTGGCACAAACACACCTCGGTGTATGAAAAACACGGTGATCTCACAAGTGTTGAAATGAAAGTTGTCGAAACAAGCTCTATCCTGTCCTGTTTGCTTGATAGCATCGTTGTCTGTCAGCGGATTTCTTCCTATGCAGGAAGTGTATCGCAAGCCACGGACGCTTATGCGTTGGTGGGTAGGGTACGTTCCGTCGCACGGAGAGGCATGTCTTGTTGCTAATGGCAACCACGCATTTCATACACCGCCGTGTCTGCTTTCACTCTGAAAGTTATAAGGAAAACACCCTGCATTTTCCACGGAGGAAATAATGTTTGTCACTGTTCATTGGACGACCCTACGGATGCTCGAAGCAGATGCTCTTCTGTAACATTCAACATTGACGTTGTCATTTATTACTCGCGGAGTTTCACTTCGCCCACAGCTCATGGTAGGTGTCACGGATTGGCTTTTGACATTCGCGAGTTACCCTCTCCTCTACCTGCATGGAACACGAGTGTAAGGACATTGATTTGGAATCTTTGGCCCTTCGGGAAAAGGTGGCTTGAAAAAGTGACTCGTTCGAAGCGCTGGGATTTTTGTAACGAGGGGATAAAAAAGGTGGGCTATAAAAACGGATTGGGAAAGCCCTAAGGGATCCACTTTTATGATTCCCACCCGAAACTCCATCAATGGTTGAGGTGAAGTAAAGACGTGACTGGAACGTGGCTAAAAGACCCTCGGGAACTGTCACGTGAAGAGATGTTTTTTTCCTTAACGTTAACTATTGGATGGTAGTAATAAACAACTAAAAGTGAACGAGATTAGGTAACGAGGGGCGTACAGTTTTGCAATGATGATGATTGTTACTCTTTGTTTTTCATTGTAGGCGGTAAACTGTAAATCTAATTTAGCCAGCACCGCCTAAAATGTTGTAGGCCTTCCAACAGGGGAGCGGGAAGCAAGTGGTCATTATTATGGTAATTAAGCCTACTCTCCAACGACGCTACTTGACGCTATCTCCCGTCGTCGTCTTTTTGTTGTTGTTGTTACGTCATTGGGTCGGTACGCCGAAGATGTAATTCGTCACCATTCTTTATGAAGCTCCAACTGGGGTCGAAATACAAAATTTGTTTTGTTTTTGTTTTTTAACAAAAAGTTTTACAAAATATTCCTCAGTCGCGATCAGCTAAATACTATATCGTTTTCGAATGTTATTAGTTGGGCTTTTGTCAATCACGAGTTTCCTCCTCCCCTTCTCCCAACATTTTTTCTCGTTGTTAAAATTGTCATCTTATGTTTAAGTTAGGTTCACTCTAAGATGGATTTTGTGAAAATCAGTCTATGGTCATGCTCGTACAAACAAATACAAAAAAAGAACAAATAATTTTCTGACTTTTACGGGTTCGGCTGACGGACTGACACCTAAAGACAATATTAGCTCGATTTATCTTTCAGTCATAATATCATCGAAGCACAAGTTTGTTATGTTTTGTGTCACAATGACGACATTCGAGGTGACCTTGTGCTTAGCTGAACTGAATAGTCCGGTAATGGGACATTTCCAATTTAGTTGTCAACGATGGTATCCTTTACCACCATCTACAGTCAACTATCTGTTTTAAGGTGATGGTTATTCCAACCCCATCAAAGAGTTGTGACGGAACTAATTACATCTTGGGCGAAACGCAGCCGACGGTGCTTGAAAAGTCGTCCTGCGACAATTCGAAGCAAAATTATCTCTTTGTCACCAACCATCGATGAGTTTGCCATCAGTGTGTTTTTTGGCTCTGGCTGCTACTATTTTTGGCTCGTGTCATGGAATGGTTCGCTTTGTTGTATTAACAACCCCTCTCTCGCTTTCCTTTTCTCTGTCTCCCTCCACGCTTACTTTGTCTTTTCTTGGCAAAAGTCAATAGCGACCGAGCGAATGAATGAATGAATGAATGAATGGATCAAGATGGATGCTTTGGTCTCTCTCTCTTAAGCTCGATGCTGTTTTCACTTTTAGTTCCCTTTTAAATCTAGCAGATTATTTTATGTCTAAGCTTTTTCTTTAAAAGTCGACTGGATGATGTTCCAAATGCTTTTTTGACATTTTTATTTTTACGAATTGTTTAGGATACTGTCATAAGGTGTCTTTGCAACTCTATATAACAATTCTCAGTAACATTTTTCGGAATTTTCAATTTTGCTTTGTTTCGAACGCGAATGGTTGAAGCGCTATGGGCGATTTTAATGTCGTTATTTTGTTTTTATCCGTGTATCGTTTTTAAATGGCTTTTGTCACGTACGCTGCTTTCATTATCGTGTGTCCAGCGTATGTTTATTCGGTGTGATTTATTGGTATAAATTTGTCATTCCTCTAACTGTGGATGGAGCGTCGTTTCGGAGTCGGTGCGAGAACGGCTGGGCTGTTGATGTTAATAAACAGTGCCTATTTCCCCAGGGTGGCGTTTCTTGACACGGCGTGGTCGTTGCCACGACAACCACCACTTGGATTCTGGTTTTTTGTGATGTTTAAAAAGAAAACAAAACGTCGTCGTCGTCGTTACCTTTAAACAACGACGGAGGAACAATACCGAGCGAGCGACTATCGATGAACAAGCGCCACTTTTGTTCTGAACAACGACGTTTCTTCAACGTCGATGTTCGCGGATGGGGGTTAATTAACACTTGGCACCGACGAAGGGTCTTGCACGCTCCCTCCCAAGTTCGAATGACGGCCCCATGTCACGATCGGCCGTGTTTCTCCGACGTCCGTTATGACCAGAGTGCTCAACCCACCACGAAGCTGTGTGGTCGCGTCGTACGGCGGAGAGAATGACTGTCTGTCGGAGAGGCACGATGGATCGTGATCTTGGGCTTGAAGAGCATTTTGCCAACTGTTTTTTTTTCTCGTTGTGTCTTTCGTATTTGTTCGTTCCGTAGCAGAACCGTGGAATTGCACCGGAAACGAGTCCGGACGAGGAACTGAACGAGGTTCGCGTGCGCAACCCCACCAACAACCGGATCAACCCGGACAACAGCGACCAACAACGTGTGCAGGGTCGTTCGAGCTTGAACGTGAACGTTCACCTGAACCCGACTAATTCTCCTCCTTCGAACGTGGTGCTGTCGCCCGTGCCCACGGTGGCCACCTACACGAGCCCCAACAGCCGAGGGGGGTCGAACGCCCCCGGAGGGGGAGGACTGAGTGGGGCCACCACGGTGACGACCGCCATCGTCACGCTGCCCACCCCAAGCCCCCTGTCGGAGAGCGAGTCGGCCGTCGCCACTCCCAGCACAGCCACCACCTCGCCCAACATCGTCCGCATTTCCACGCTCTAAAACCGACCAATGACATTAGTTGGAACCCCGTACTCAGAATGGCCGTCAACGGAGCTCAAAACTCGTTCGAGGCATCGAAACACTCGACGAGGAAGAAGGTGATCCCCCAAGAGGCGAGAATGGAGTGGGGGTCACAGTTTGTCATCTGTCTTTCCAAAGCTGTGACTGGCCTATTTGGAAAACGTTCAAGTGTCGTCGAAAGAAGGAAAAATGGAAACACAGTGTCCACTAGATGATGATGTCGTCGTTGCCTTTTTCCAGTTTGGGACGAGGCGCAGGATCACCTTCGTTGATCGATCTATCTATCTATCTATACGAGTCTACGCCTCCTCACGGCGTAGTGAGTCAGTCTATACCACAAACGAAGGACATGCCTAGTGTTTTTATCTCGATATCGTCGTCGTTATAAGTGGGACCGTGGTGTGTTTATTTTTCTCGGCAACCCCGAAACACGATTGGCCAATTCCATTGGTCGTGATGTATAAAAAATCCTTATATCTGTGTCGTCGTCGTCGTGTGCTGTTGTCCGACGCATTCCTTTATCGCAGTTTGCCTCGTTTTTTGCTTTTAGGTAGATGAAAAACGACGAACAAACCTATTTTCGAGACGTACGGTCGGGTGGTGAGATTCGCCTTCGACGTCTATGGAGATGTTGTAAAATAACGAACTAAATGGTCCAATGGACCGTCATTTCTTCTCGTTTTGGGCGAGTCAGCACTTTAGTTTATTTTTCCAAAGTTTTGGTGAAAAAATTACCGGAAGTCTATTGTCCGGATTTCATTCTTTTCCACGTCTTCTGTTTATACATATATAAAGTGACAAACAACTTCAGATCTCTTCTCTGTCCATCGATGTCGGTCCGTGTGTGTGTGTGCGTGCGTGCGTGTTTTTTTGTAGACTTTAAACTGTAACGTTCCAACAACGAGTGTCCGTAGTACAGTAGTACACACGTAAGGTAACTCACCTCACCTCACTACTCCGTACGAGTTGCTTCCCCTTTCTTATCTATTATTTGATTTTGATTGACTAATCGCCTGTTGTCTTTGTTTTTCTTTAGGCTCCATTATGTCATATTTGTTTTTTTTTTTACAGTTAGAATAATAAAAAAAAAGTGTTTTTAAGTGACCCTTCGCCGAGGGCATCGGAAGGAACGATCTTATCGAACCGGTTCGGTCTACGATGTCAAGTACTGTAGGACTGAAAAAATGAGTTTCGTCATCGTTCCTCGGTCTCGCGTGGTACCACGTCGCTGCACCGCTCGATGCGTTTTTTCATACAAAAAAGGCGGGAAATGAAGGCGATTTGAAATAATTTGTTATGTAATTTTTTGCGTGAAAGCTTGTTGCACGTGACGCTCGTACTAACATCGTCGTTCGATCGACCGGCGTGCTTAAAAAAAGGCGGGAACACGAAAGATATATTTGAAATGGTGGAGCAAAAGATAGTCCAGTGGTGAAATTTAAGACCTCGAAAGCAGCCCTACACGACGATCTATTATCCTAGGTTGCTTTCGATAGAAAATCCAAAGTCTGGACTCGACTAAATAGAATGAGCTTTCCAATGATACGCTGCTCCAACGAGTTGAAACGTACTGCCTGCCGCTGTCGTGATTCGTACAACGACATAAATCGATGTCCAAATACGAACAAGACACCGATAGTAACATTGCCTTACCCACGCATCGTGTCAGAAAACCGGAACGAGAACATTTTCCATCCGATGTCCTCCGGTGGGTTGGGGTAGCTCGGGGATGGGACCTTTCGGCGGCGTCAAATGTCACTGTTGACTTCATTGAATTGGTCTATTGATGTCACAGGCGTGTCCAGTTTAAATAAAGAGATTCGTTCTATGTTTCACTAAATTTAATCACACAATACGTGTGCAAAAGTTTAAACTATCACGAGTCTCCGGGGACGTTTAAAAATTAACCATGGTTTTGGTTATAATCAAAACGTCAACTGTCAATTTTGGCGGCGAAATGTCCTAGCTCATCCTTCTTGAACGATTAACAACCACAACAAGTAGTGACGATCAACAAAAAACAATCACCTCTCCAGTTATTTAGAGTTCAGTGTCCTATTCTAAGAAACGACATCGCGTCGAAAAAAAAAAAGTGGTTCAGTTAGCGAGATGGTCGCGTGTTTTTCATTTCCACCTACCCTCGTCAGTCAACTTGATAGGTCTAGATGACGATGGTCCCTGAATTCTATTTGCCTAGAAAGAAAGTGAATTTAGTTAGTGATCCGAGTGAAAGAGAGGGGAGTATTGGCCAAACCCCACGTGATTTTCTTGTTCTGTCACCACGAAGTAGAAAGTTAGTTATCGGTACAGTAGGTGATTCACTAATAGCCGTTGTAGAAACGTCTTCCAACCGAACCGGTTCACCACTTTCTGCATAACGGTCAGATCAGAGGTTGTTAATTGTTTTTGTTTTTGAATGTGAGCTCCTTTTTGTCCATCCTCCTCCTCCTCCTCATATCACTATTTTATTGACTCACATTTTTCCTCATTCTTGTTTTCAATCTAGACAACCAAATCCCAACTCGTTTTATCTTACTTTTATTGGCCAGTACACCTCTCTTAGTACACCTTTCTGCGTTCTCATAAAAAAGTTGTCATTTCTAAGAAACATTATTTTTGCCATTTTTTAAAGTAAGGATCTTTCGAGAAAAAACAAACCAACGTAAAAACAAAATAAATCATTTTGGTGTTAATTCTTCTAGAAAAGAAACTGTTTTGTTTTATGTTGCACATAGAGACTTGTTGGTTGCATTTAACAAAACTACTAATGTGTCTTGTTGAAAATTGCAAAAAAGTTTATTGCCGCGTTGACAGTTTGTTATCTTTGTTTCTTCGACCGAGTGGTTAATTTCAATGGAATCGTTCGTTCGTTGGTTGGTTTCTAGGGCCACGTTCTTCGTGAATGGTTGTTGAATCTATTTTTCGTAGAATAAGCCGACCCTATCTACTATAAGAAAGACTTGTTTTTTTTTTGTGTCGTCGTCGTCGTCGTTTTGTGTACAATCGCCAATCAAAAGACGAAATGGATTAAAACAGGGAGGTTGGTGCCACCATTTTTTTTATTTGTTGTTTCAATTCATTGACTCGTTCTCGGATGACAAAAGTATCTATCTATATGATAATAATAGGGAATATTATTTCTACTGTCATTGTTATTATCTAACGATAATGGTTTTGAGTCATCTCCTTAGGCATAATGTAAAAAAAAGAAAAGAAAATAATAAAACCCTTGTGGAGATCACTACTGTACATGTTATGTATTGATTACCACTCTACGATTGGTATCGACGATTACCATATCCCTGTTTGGTGATTGATGCAACTTTTTCAATGATGGATGATCAATTTATTTGTTTCAGTTTCGTATCATGTCTAATTCTCCATGGTGGCAGGCTTGTCTCCTCTCGATGGAATGACGTCATTTGCGAAAGGTAACATTTAAAGTACAGTACTGTATTTCAATAGAGTCGTCAATGTTTCAATTGGCGAGGCCCGTCTGATGTTGCTATTGGCAAGTTGGGTTAGGAAAAACAAAAATGTATGATTTTTTTCTTTTCCTAACCTAACCTGCAAAATAAACCCATAGCAACATTAGACGGGCCTCGCTATAACTGGAAAGTACATAGATAGCATGTACTCTTTTCCTCCACCACCTTAATAATCATACGGAGCCACGTCCCAGAGAAAAAACATGTTCTTTATCAACACCAAGCCGTCGGGGGGGGGGGGATTTTCTGCAATGGCTTTGCGGAACGATTTACCATTTTTCATTCGTAAATTACTACACTCTGATCCAACTGCATTCCATGAATGCAGTTGGACAAACGTATCCACCTTTCTTGATCATTTGGACCGTATTTCGTATTTAGACACTCAGTTAAATTTTGGACAACATAGTGAAACTTTAATTATACGTCTACACAAATCTATTTTTATATCCCCAAAAGACTTAAAATAGTCTCACTTTCAAACAGAAAATACAGTTTATAAAAATCAAAATTCAATCCTTTTTAACTTACGGGATAATAATCTGGTCCAATGCTTCTATCTACAAAATAAAGCGTCTAACAGTTGCTTTCAATAAAATCATACCTACTTCTTCCATCACTAACAAGTTAAAAATCTTCAACATTTTGACAGTTACAATACTTATTACTTTCAACCGTTTAAAACATCTTTTGATTTCATTACATGACACTTTTCACACGTTAAACAAATCCAAAAAAATTTATGTTGACAATAACAATCGCCCCTTACAACAATCTTATAAATTTCATACAGACCACACAATAAATACAAAATTACTAAAATCCTAACTTTTAAATTGGTTCCACCAGTGGAACTCTTTACCAATTTACCCCTTTACGCCGCTTGTCTTCTTTTAATACGCCGGGGTCGCGGTGGGCAAGCCCACGCAGCACGGACCGCCATCTCGTCCGATTCTCCGCCGCAGCACAAACATCGACCCAGCTGTTGAGGGAGACCCTCTCACCGACTTTGAAGAGCTGGTCTCTAGGCCTTTTGTCGACTGGACGTGTGTCCCAGATTCGGTAGGCCAGTTTTTCCCGAGGCATTCTCAGGACATGCCCAAGCCATCTCATTTGAGATCTCTCTATCCGCTCATACTTTTCAACCGGAAAAAAATCAAAAAACACACGCACATACATACACACATACTAAGAGTTAACCAGTTAAGTTAGTTAACAAAATAATGAAAAGTAAAGTGACACGTCGAATAATAGAAAGGGTCGGTATCATCAACGGCGATTCCAGTTGACGGAAAAGTACCCCACTTAATATCTTTAAAAACAAACATTCACTATTTAATTTAGTTCCGAAATTAATGTGAATCCGAAAACGATATATTCATATTCTAATAACTGTGATTTTGGTTCTTTAATTTCAAATAGGACGACTAATTAGAGTAGTAATCAATTATCACCCCTATACATTCCTACTTTTTTATAAAAAAAAAATCGTTAATTTCATGAAATTATCTTCTTTTATCAGAAGAAAAAAAAATTCGGAGCGAGTCTTTTCTGAGCGGTTCATCCCAACCCCCAACATAGCAGTATATTGGGGGGAATAAAAATTTAAAAAGCAGTTAATAACACATTGAATTATGCAAACGGCCGTTGCCACTAATGCCATCAACGGCAATTCTAGTTAACAAAAACTACGAATTTAACTCTATTCAATACCCGTGGCGCCATCTAGCGGATACAGTTTGAACTATAATTCGTTCACGACAAATATTAGTTGATTTAATACCCGTGGCTCCATCCAGCGGACACCATTTGAACTACTAAATTAATTTAATATTTGTTGCGCTAGCCAGCGGATACCGTTCAAACTATAATTAATTAGCCACTTATTTAACTCGATTTAATACCCGTGGCGTCATCCAGCGGGCACCGTTTGAACTATAATTCATTAACCACAAATTTAAGTCAATTTAATACTTGTAGCGCCATCTAGCGAACAACGTTTGTATTATAATATATTGTTTAAACGGTATTCGCTGGATGGCGCCACAGGTATTAAGTCGACTTAAATTCGTGGTTAATAAATTGTAGTTTAAATGGAGTCCGCTGGATGGCGCCACAGGTATTAAATCGACTTAAATTTGTGGTTAATAAATTATAGTTTAAATGGAGTCCGCTGGATGGCGCCACAGGTATTAAATCGACTTAAATTCGTGGTTAATAAATTGTAGTTTAAATGGAGTCCGCTGGATGGCGCCACAAGTATTGAATCGACTTAAAATTGTGGTTAATAAATTAAAGTTTAAATTAAACGGACCGAATCTGGACCGAATGGACCAAATCAGTCGCTAGACGCTAGTCTTGTTAGCGCTAAAAAAGCTGCTAGTTGTTGTTAGCAAAAAAAGCTGCACCGTGAACGAATGAGCTGTTTTCTGCTGCAACTTTGCCGTTACTCAACTATAAAATTCATGCCTTCTGACTAGATTACAGAGTGGAGTGTACTTTTAATTATCATTTCTTGATAGTATCTAGTGCTAGAAGTAACGATACTGCTGCTATACTTTGGAAATTTCTCGGCATCGCACGTCTTCTGCAATAAAACTACACGTGTTTCTGTGTCGTTTAATGTCACGAACCAGATCTTGGCAGGAGATATTCTAGCGGGAGATTCACAGAGGGCGCTGTATACTGTGGCAATATTAACAGGAGGATCTAAACGATCAATAGTTGCTTAAATGCGTGATAAAGCTCTAAAACAAGTTTTGTGCGCATGAAAACATTCATTTTATTATAAAACCTACCTTACTGAACATCACAAATATCGTTACCACCAATTAACTCAAAATTTCGAAAACATTTAACATTTGTTTATAACGCACAAAAGCAG
Organism: Cryptops parisi; assembly: GCA_034695005.1. NCBI lineage: Eukaryota > Metazoa > Arthropoda > Chilopoda > Scolopendromorpha > Cryptopidae > Cryptops > Cryptops parisi. Next base: position 11,405 of record JAQIWH010006613.1, read on the forward strand.
ACGATGCTGGAATTTGTTGCTGATGAAGTGAAGTTACAAATCTTCAAATGCGACATTTTTCACCCAACTTCAACGCCTGATTATAGCTTAAAACCGGATTGCTAAACTACCGCGCATACATAACCGGAATCACCCCGTCCTCTTCTACAATAATACATAAGCACCATATTCCGGAATCGTTTAGGTTAAAAGTTATTAAGCATCAAAGTTGTCATTTTAATCACTTTACAATTTATTTCAAAAGCGCCGTTTTCACCCAACTTCAACGCCGGATTGTAGCTTAAAACCGGATTGCTAAACTACCGCGCATACATATCCGGAAACACCCCACCCTCTTCTACAAGAATACATAAGCGACTTATTATGTTAATATTGCCACAGTATACAGCGCCCTCTGTTAATCTCCCGCTAGAATTTCTCCTGCCAAGATCTGGTTCGTCAGTTCTCATCTTCATCACGCACATCATTTTTCTTAAAAAAGTAACGGTTTTTTTGGTTTCAAAAAGTTTTAATATCTGCCTGAGACCGAGTGAACCATGACGTCATACGGACATGCGAATGCAGCGACATCTAAACGCAAGTGTCGAGTGATATAACTAGAATGGCTAATTAATTCCAAGTTTAAAATGACGTTTTTCCTGACGTATGTCGAGTCTCTTTAGATTAACTGTCTCTGGTCACGTGCTGTCGGTTAAACTTTCGATTTGACAGATGACATCATAGAATGTCAAACTTTACATGGTTTTTCACAAACTTTTGTAAAACTAGATTTGAACAATTTATTTATTTTTTGTTTTGATTATTTATTTTATTTTTTATAGTAATAATTGTGTACAAATATATTCGACTTTAATTATTCAGATAGTAGCGCCACCAAAGTTCCACCCAGGTATTCACCTAAGCCAACATCAGTGCCTCCTTTATTCTTATGGAGAATAAAGGAGGCACTGGCCAACATAAAATATAGATTTTATGTTGGCCTTGGTTTCACCAACCCCCTCTGAGTGATTACGGGTGGCCTACGTCTCTCAGGGGCTTCGTGGGTTGGCATCTACTCGTGTCTTCAGACTGAATCGGCTCATTCGTTTGCGCATGCTCGTAGACTTTTTCAACTCAGCAAGTTTTTATAATAAATAAATCCTAAAATGAAATCGTTTGGCGGGCTGCGCCCGCCGAATGGAACGATTCTAGCTCTGGC
>JAQIWH010006614.1:0-12601 GCA_034695005.1 Cryptops parisi
GCCACCGTGTGTGAAAATTCCGAAATAAAAAACAGATACTCCAACTGTAGCGAATATTGCGCAGCAATATGAGCTAAATGAATCCCCGTCATTTTTGACGGGCTATTTATTAATTGAATCAAAATGTTAACACAATGTAGCCTACAATTGTTGAAACGCACGTGGTGTTGATAATTAAAGGCACATTATGAACACGTGAATTGTAGTTTAAACGCGTGAAATGAACACGTGTATTGTGATTATTGAAACGTGTGCATTAAGATTTTTAAAATCTGAATCAGTGTTGATAACGCGCATTTGGATTGTTGAAATACCTGAATTGAACTCGTGCCATTTGAATAGTTGAAACGATGCATCATGGTCATTGAAAGGAATATTCAAGTAGCCTACTTGGGTTGTTTAAAAACTTATATAAATGGATGCATTATAGTGTTGAACTGTAAGATATTCCTACGTAAATCAGGTCATAACTTATATGCTGCAAATGCATTGTTTTTGTATCTTCTAATTAATTATAGTGCAGTGATTGATCAACTCGTAGACATGGTTTTGACTCGTCTCCAATCAATATCAATTTATAATTTACTTTGATAGGTGTATTAAGTTTCATTAGTAGCGTAATGTGCACTCGCACAACAATCGCACTCTACTCAACAATTTTACCGTTTATGCAAAAACTGAAATTGTATTTGTAATGCAGAGACACCACTGGTGGCACTATTGATTAGGCATAGCGTTTTTGTTGTTTTTCACTAACAAAAGTTAAACAAAACAACAACACTTCATAAGTATCATAAATTTTTCACGTCTTTGTTTGTTTTATCTAACCTAAACTGCAGTCCAACCACTACCGCCACAAGCGGATTTTCTGTTAAAAGAAGTGTCATTTCTTGTTTTTCCACTTGGACAATCGCTTCATTAACCTTTGGCACTGTTCCGAAAAACTTTTTTTTATCGTTATTATATCCGTTTTCTGGGAACGGGTTTAATTTCTAATCAACGCGTGTTACCCGATAATCGACATGTTTTCTTGTTACCTGGTTGCTAACTAGAAACTTCGAACGTATTAGAACTATAATTATGCATTGGTTTCACTAGAAAGAGACCAATAATTGAGCTGCCATTCAACTCTGCCACACATGGTGAAGCACTTTTCGTTCCCACAAACCAACTTCGATCATCAAGATGAAGTTCCTGTAGGTTACCCTTCACTACTACTTCGTACATTAGTAGATGTTATCGATATTTCGTTCACAATCTTGGTGAACAGCTACAAGAAGCTTGTAGAAAAAAAATGATGAGCAGAGAAAATTATAACACAAAAAAGAAATAAGTATATCAACACAAAGATAGAGTTTGTTGGGTTGAAAAGGTTTATCTCGTTCTTGACATCAGGCAACCTATCGTTTGGAATTTCATCTTCAACATGTCGAACATGTGCTAATCAGACGGGTTATAACCCCTTGTGGGTTGTAGTTGATAATGTTGAACATTGCCCCGTCATTACTCCGATATCACTCGGTTTCGAGGTTTAGAATGTCGGTTATCTCGCATCTTCATTCTGTCGTCTTCGATCAACATCTGCACTCAAATTACTACTGGTGCCACTAGACTTAGCGAGGGGAGTTGTACCAACTGCTATTTAAAGTTTCACCGATGTAGGCCTACAATTTTTATTTTTTTTTGCGTTTTCATACAACTTGTATTGATAAAAAAGTCTAGGGAATGCTACTAACATGTTTTGTGTGGAGGAAAAAGAATTTATTGATCCACGTTTTCTGTATTACTGCAGTGGGTGTGTCCAACGCAATGGGTGACCTAACCATTCAATACCGACAACGTATTAATGTTTGATATGAAATAAAAACTGAATTCATCAACGTTGTTGATATTATGACGATGAATAATTCGTTTGTTAATTAAATAAACTATCAACTTCTCAACATAATTAACAGAAAAGAAAAATGTTTTATCAGGTGAAATATACCAGGTAACCAATAAAGTTCGTTTTTTTTCTGTGTTGTAATTCGTTATGCGGGGATGTAATATTCAGAAATCGGATTTTTATTGGTTACCTGAAAAATTGTATTTATTGGTTATGAAAATTTTTTGTAGAGCACTAGTGACATTGACAATTTTGTTTGTTTTGTTAACTACAAATATTAAGTTGTGTGTCCTACAGTGCAACTCCGTTTATCGTGATCATGTTATCGTTCGGTAATTTTTTATCACTTATGAAGTCAATATGCAGACGTACAATACGAACGTATACAGTATATAGAAAAAAACGATGGATTTATTGTCGTCACTGGATTTGTTGTCGCTTTTGGAGACATTGACTCAATTAATTGTGGTTTATGTGACTTTTCAGTTTCAAGGTCCATTCTAATGTGGTCGTTACAATAAACAGTGTTTATTGTACGTGTTTAACGTTTTTACTGGCTTGTATTCTTTTGTAACAGTTACAAATAAATTTAACAAAGGTTTTAGAATTTTTACACAAATTTATATACCCAAACTAAAAGACTCCAATCTGCGTGCGTTTTTTTCACGCGTCAGCATCGTCACGTGGCACCACTTGACACGTTACAGGTTGCTGTGTTCATTATTATGATAAATGGGAATGGTATAGTCACGTTTGTGACTAGGCAGATCTCGAGTACTGGAAATTTGGAGATTCGTCACAGTTTTCTCCAGTGAATGTGGATTCTCCACTAAATGAAGATTTTCGGAATGAACTATTTTTGAAAGATGTTAATAAGAAAGTCGATTATTATGTGAGTGTATGTTATAGGAGGGGAGTATTTTAATGGCCAACGGTTCGGATCATTACTGGTGTTTGTTAACCTTTTTTTAATATTATTGTAACTTTAACTTCAATAGTGTATTCTATTAGGGGACTTTGTAAGTAAAGGCTGTGTAGTAAATCTTGTATAAAATGCTGATCATTCTTTTAAGAGCTGGGTGGTGGTGGTGGTGGTGGTGGTTGTACTGATGGTAGAATCGAGTGGGCGTAATGGGACCACTTGGAACCTTTGTTCCACCTTCCAGCATTTATCACACACACTAGCAGTTTCTCGACAACACGTTGATTACTCGTGCATTAGCTTGCAACGATTATCGATTTCGTTTCCAACTACAGTACTACTAGTTGTAGCACTACCACTAGTGCATTTGGCCTCGTAGCAACTTTTCAACTCTCCTCGCGCTTTGAAAGCACCGGCAATAAAGGACTCAACTTTCAGTCCTCGGTTTCGTCCGAGGTCTTTTTGCTGAATTATTCAACCTAAACTCAAGTTACTCGTTCACTCGCTACAACCTCTTTGCTGTTATTTTCTTCGTTTTTTTTAGGGGATAGCTGTTTTTCGGTATATATTTATATATTTTTCATTTTTGAAAAATTAAGAAACAGGTGGTTAATGTAGAAGTTGATGGATATTGTTGTTTGCAACTAGTTTTGTTCCTCAATTTAATTCTTTACTTCTGCGCTTATTTGGGAACTTAGGTGTCAATCGATATTCGAGGAGAAAGGTGGCTGTTAGCTTTTGGGATTGCCTCTAGGAATACTGAAGATTACACCTTCTTAATCTTTATCCCGACTTGTAATTCTGTCTCGAACTGACATTCGACCAAGACATTCTAGAAAATCGATACAAAATCTTTACCATTAAGAACATGTACATTTTTTAGCATTCTAACAATGATGCAGATAAAGTAGTTTAGATTTATACAAATATCTTAACGTTAAGTTAAAAAAATACCAGTGCTTTGATTTGTGTTACAGTGTAAAAGACATCTTTGTTCGGCAATGTCTTTTTCATCAAGTGAATTGAAAGTGAAGAAATGTACTTCTTTGACTTCATTTTCTTTTCGGTTTTAAAAGGTTAGAACGACTTGGTTGTTGGTAAACAACGTTATTTACATCCTCTTTGCATATAATAGAACTACCATTTTGGTCGGAAAGGTGTTTTCGACTAGCTTTACTTCCTTTTTCGAATGAAGTTGTTTTGCTGGAAAATTTGTTTTCCTGGCGACACGTTGCTAGGATCGAACTGCTTCTATGGAGTCAATTATTTATTTCTCCCATCACCAAGAACAGACACCTCTTTTATACGTATATCAGTGTCACTAAGAAGGTTTCTGCTAAAAGACATCTAATTAGCAATGTTGTTCATGAATCGGTTTAAAAAATCGTTTTTCTTTTTTAAATTTTCTAACCGAAGAAAACCGTTTCTTTGGTTTTCTGTTTAAGAAAAACAGACCTTAAACTGGTTTTAATTTAAAAAATAAACAGAAAATATTTCTGTTTAAAAAAAAAAACTCACTACATTTGACATGTTTCGAGGTACATTTTTTTTTGTCAGCATAATGTCTTTCTTGGTAACGTGTTTAGTGTGATAAACAACAAGGGAGTTTGAAATGCGAAATTACTGGCAAGTAGTTTGTAAAGAACGTATTATTTACCAAATAACGTGTGTTGTTGCACGAGAAAGAATATTGAAGATCGTGCAAAATAGATAGGTGGCATTCGTGCATAGTCTTGTCGAACTTGGTTTGCCTCCCTTAGAAAATATCAACGGTGATGAGTTGAAAGTCGCTGTCAAATATGTCAACCTTTTTCGAGCAGGTTCCTTGTCTGTTGTCACGGAGATATAGATCTAACCGGTAAGAAAACAAAAAGATGAAAAGAGAGAAACGTTGGACATAATTAGAAGAGAACTTCCTATTGTGTTCGAAGCATCATCATTTGGTTTCCTATTTATTTATTTAAATGAAATTTTAGTCAAAATGATATTCTGTAATAAGTATTTGTTACAAGTGTAGTTTGAAATGTCTAAGGAATTTTTACTGTATGTCTGATTTATTTTTCTGATGACTATACAGTATTAATGTAATGATATTTTTCTGATGATGTACACAGTATTTATTGCTGTTAGTAGTTTACGAATGATTTTGAACATTTGAAATTAAAATTTCGCATGTTTATGTTACGATTGTTTAATTTCAAAATCGTTGTTGAATAATCACTAGTAGGTGACCCGTGATATATCACGTGAAGATGTTGTTTTCTTTGTTTACACTCATGGTTTTCTTTGTCTGCTAAGTGTGTTTTTATTTGTTGTCAATTGGAAACATTTTTCCACAGACAGAGGGAGACACTTGTCTTTTATATGGTTTAATACTCAAAGCTGAAAACACGTGAGCATTGCTAAAATGAAGCCAACAACACATTGTTCCAATAAATCTGGCAGCGCGTCTGTATTATAACCCGTTAAACATACCTGGTGGTTTAAAGTTTAAATTTACCTGGTAGCACGTGTCAATTGTTTAAACATACCTGGTAACACGTGACCACTGTTAAAAAAAACTAGCAACAAGATTCTTTAAAATTCTGTCGCACGTGATCATTGTTTAAATGTAGCTGGTGCAGTGCAGTGGTTGTGTGCCTGACCGTTTAAATTCTAAACGTGCGTTACAGACAAGGTGACGGAATTATGTTCCTGTTCGATGATGATGTGTACTAGTGATATAGCAGGTTGTAAGCGTAACGAGTCAATCTTTTGGTTGGCGAACAGATTTTCTTTTGTGCGTGTATCTATTTTGAGGGAGGTTTAGTTGAAATTGAAGGATGGCGTAAAATTAGTTGCGTGAGAGTTTATCAATTGCATTCACCAAAAGGACAATTGTGGAAAGTTAGTAAATGAATTTCGGATCAATAAAAGGCCATCAGCGATGATTTAAAAATTCCCCGAGTGCGAGGTTTGTGTTTGGGTTTATTCATCCGTTCCACTAGACAATGGGGAAAATTAAATTAAAGGGCACTGTGTTGATTAACGTGTTTAGTGTTTAAACTGCTTCCAACGCTCAAGTGTGTTATCGGAAATTCTAGGATCATGAACCAATTCAAGCTGATGAAACGAACCTCGCGTTTAATCAAGCTCATCCAAACGTTTAATTTTCAAATAACTAACCTTTCGGAACGGATTTTTATTTTAATGCGCGTGTTACAACTTTGATTCTGTTCTCATTACACTAATTATAGGTTCACTACTACTACATATTCGTTACATTTGTTTATTTTTTTTATTTTCAGTATGAAATATTTTGTTTTTAGTATTTCGATTATTATTAATAAAAAGACTGTTTAAGACTTGCCGAGCTGACGAATACGTCACTCGTCTATTAGACCTATATCGTGCACTTTATAAATGAGTTTTATCTTGACATACAATTGCCTATCTTGAAAATTCATTGGCTATTCTTGAGGGGTTGATTAGAGACACCCCATCAAAACTGGAATGACAAATCGAAATGGAAGGCAATAATCTCGAGAGAGATCTTAATTTCTTTCCATCCGAATTCCTTCAGTTTGTAGTGTTGAGTGTTGTCAATGAACGCGTTGACTTGAGGCTGGTGGTGGTGGCTCTGTGAGGTCTACTGTCTCTTCCCCTTATTAAGGTGCCTTGCAGCTGGACACACACAGTGTACTACTGCCTGACTCAGAAACGTTCAATAATCCACCCTTCATTTGCAATTCCACTAATGAGGAGGGTGTGAAATGTTGTTGCCCCCCGGGTGCGTGGGTGGTCTTTTTGGGATCCTGGGAAAAAGAGGAGACAGAAATAACGGATTTTTATCTCTCTTGGTCACCATTTCCTGTGTAGCTATTTCCCCCCAGTAGTGTGTTCCAGCATTTTCTAGGGTCACCATCAACCAGAAACTAATTGGCATGTGCCAATTTCAGGCGCGTGGAAATGAAAAGTTGGACTCTTCATCACCACTACCTTATAGAGAAATGTCCGAAATTCGAACCGTGTCATTTTTCAAGTGAATGTTATTGTACACACGTGTTGATGAATCGGAAGGATGTAGAGGGGGAGGGGGGCTTGTTACACTTGAACTGTTTTCAATCGTTAATGTTGAAATGCCGGATTACGGAAGTGTCAATATCTTCTAATTAAGGGGTTTCTGTTGTTTTGGTTTTCCGGATTTGCAGAGTTTTACGGAATGACGAATTTGTTCCAATATTTAGAGTTACAAGAAAAATTGTACTCTATGTATGGGAAATAGTCATTCCAATTTTTGCACAATTTGTCAAAATTTCTTCAAAACCTTTAATATTTCCAAAATTTTCATTTTTTCCAAAATTTTCAATTTTCCTAATTCTTCAAAAATTTCCAATTTTCAAATGTTTGTTTCTGAATTACATTATAAGTCGTAAGACATTGTAAATAGTCATTTTTTCCAAGGATGTCCCGAATGAAGTATTTTTCCAATTCAGCTGACATTCGTTATAGATAGAAATTTCGATACATTAGTACAGATATGCGTTTCTACAGGGTGATTCAAATTTATCATGATTATTCTAATCAAACGCGGCTTGATGTTGGATAAAAGAAATCTTTATATCTACATTGTAATAGCACATTAACATCACGCGAGCTATATTAAACGATTCAATGTACAGGGTGATCCAAAACTTCTTTAAAGCGTGCTTAGTGAATTTAATGATCTAATAACAAAAAAAGAATTTTTTTTTTTGAGTTACACACGTTGTCTGTATATATATTGTCGTTGGGTTGGAATTGCCTCGTAAAAGCTGATTGAGTTTGTGATTAATTTCACTGCCAGCTAGGTTTTTAATTTTACCACGTCATAAGTAATGGCCGGTGTTTAATCGGTGAATGATGGCAACATCAGGTGAATTGAGGATCACATCCAGAACTCGGGGAAAAAAAATCCCATTCCTGGAGCACGGGAAATTAAACACTGCACTTACAAGTTCATTCGCAAAATAAATCATGTGACAACAATAAATTACTAAACCCACCCCCCTCCTAAAAAAATTGCGAGTTTCGTGTTGTGAGAAAACATTACTTTGTGAAAGATAAAATATTTCATCTCGAAAGGATTTGTGCTCACGATTGTTTTTATTCATGCAACAATGTCATTGGAGAAGTCTTTTTTTATATGTATTAGTTCTAGTGACATGTATCAAGTTTTTTTTGGGTAAGGGTTGAGTTGATAATTAATTTCTTGTCGTGATGAAGCACAATAAAAGTGACGTTTGTAATTTATTTTGTATATTGTAAACCCCTTGGTTCATGAGGAAATGCAATTTGCTAGTTGATTATTGATTTGCCTTAATTACTTTGTAGCCTGAGCTCCAGTAGTTCAAGGTGTTACGTTTTTTTTTTCACTTTTACTTCACATTTCCTTTCATTTCATAAATTGTCACTTCGTGTGTAGTGTCAATGAAAATTTTTAGACAGTTGCGTTTTATACTACGCTATTTATGTATAGACTATGATAGACTTTTTTGTATCATAAACATTCGTTTGTTTTTTTTTTAATAATAATTTGTGTATTATCAACTTACAAAACGAAACAATTGGTGAGAATGTGTGATTAAGTTGTTTTGAACATGAACAGTTTGGGGGGTGTAGTTCAACTTGGTCGGTCGGCAACCTATTGCACGCGTAGTGGATTTATTAATCATAGTTTATTTTATTTTTTTTAAATTTTGTAAGATATTTTGAAATATATAATGATTATTTTTTTTTAATTTCAATTAAATTGTCAAAAAGTTTATAAAAAATATTTTTATTAAGTTACTTTAGTTTAATTTTTTTTTTTTGAAAAATATAACAGATCATTTTTTAATTTTTTTAAATAAAAGCTTGTAAAAGAACAGATTCTTTTTTTTACAAAAAATACGCCTTTATTTTAAAGTGCACTAAAACATAGAAAATTATTTTTTCTTCGTCAATTTTATACACCCATAACAAAAAATAAAAGCGTGGGTTCTTCTTCTAATTAAACTTTAAATGTTTTAAAAACTTGTAACTTTTAACTAGAAGATGAATGAACCCATGAATGAGCGTGACCTAGATGTAGTAAACTATGAGTAATATGCAGTATATGTATGTATGTTTATTTCCAACAATGGAAAACGAGCATGTGGTTCAGAGCATCAGCAACACTTTACCTGAAAAAACAACTTTTTACGTGCCAATAGCTCCGAATTGACACGACATTGATTTCTTAAAATTTGATAGATTCTATTCTCACGTGGGACTAATCTATGCACCAAGTTTCAAGTTCCTATGAAACACGGAACCTAGTTAAAACCAACATCTACGATTTTAAACATTGAAACTTTTTGAAAATTGTTTAAGACACCAGGCCAAGTTAAATAAAAGCTGGTAAAAAATATTGTTTTGTTTTCCAGTTGGGAGGTTTATATTTTATTTTTCAATCAATAACGTTTCTGATATATAAAATGCAAATATTAAAAGTGTAATGTTGACTGCTACTTTTTATTCTATCTCCTTTTACATCACATTATCGACACGGTTATTACACCAAACTTCCATCATAAAACTATAACACATCGGTTTACAACGGTTAAGAATCAAAGCGTTCCACCCCCTACGTCCGTAACGTCATGCTAACAAGGTATGATAAAGAACACTTCTCAACGTCGTCGTTTCAATTTTAAGGACCGTTACCATCGCCATATTTCTTGGCTCGCGCTCTTTCACCTTAATCATAAATCAGGCGCGCAGTGTTCTCTCCAATTGTTAATGAGCCAGGTTATTGTCCATCATTAGCCCACCCCCAGTTCCGCCCTTGTCCCCTCCTTCGCCAACCCCCTTCATCCGCTACTGCTTCTACTGCGAATCTCGCATATAGGGGGCCTGGCTGGCGACGTTGAGAGGCAAATCTCTACTGGGTGAGTTAATGGCTGTCCCCCTCTCTTGGCACCACGAGAAGCAAGTTTGCGTGTCAGAACGCTGTTAATGATGACCATTAAACTTTCCATAAAATCCATCGTGGCGATGCGCAGACTTCTCCAATCCATCATCGGCCAATGAGCCATAAATTAAGGGTGGGAGGCGAAACGAGAAATTGTCTTCTGCCGAGAGACTATATCTGCTGCGTGGGTGGGGGTTATCTATGTGTATGGTAGTACATTCCCCTAGTTTGAAGATTGACCCTCACCCTTCTTTTTTTCTTTGAGTGAGAACAAGAACAAACAAGGTCGGATGTGATAATTGGCAGCTGTCACTAATGCGAGGTTTGAATAACATTTGCCTAGTTATTTGTAATAATAAATAATGTTGTAAATCACCTCACGTGGTTATTAGCGTCATATCCATTATATCGAGAGAGTGATCCATATAACGATACGTCAGGCTTTGGCTAATGTCAATTGCTTAAGTTGAGTTGAGATTTGTAGTGGTTTATGAGAAATTGTTATTTGTTCGAGGTTTACAGTGGAATCCGGTTATTATAATTTCGGATGATGTTATCAATCGGTCATTGTTATCATAATCAGTCGGTTTCAAGACACTGATTGATGTATTATTTTCATGTTATCAGCCGGCTATTGTTATCAAAAAGACCGGTTTCCAAAGTGATCACAATAACCGGATTCCACTGTTATTAACGAAAAAAGGTCGTTTCATAAAATGGACCTTTATATTTGAAATATTTACATGACGATGGCATTGTTATTCGAAATAAATAGTTCATTATATCAGTAGGAAACCTATGCTATAGCACGTGAGGCTATTGTTCTCTATGTGTACACTCGCGTTGTTAGAGTTTTCCTTAAATGCAAAGTATGTTTGTAATTGTAGTCAATAAAAACATTCTTACCTCGGACAGAGAGAGGAAAAGAAACACTTGCCTTTTATATACAGTTTAATTTTTTCATACTATGGCAATGATCATTCATTCTCAAAATAAAGCGATCGGTGTAATGAAGTGACGAAAATGGTGGTGTTCTGGACCTAGAACCTTTTGTTGCTGTAGTTTTGGCACTTGTGCGAATTTTAATATTTTCGATTTTCGGTTTATGCGAGTTTTTTGCACACAATATGACGCTCTAATAAATCGACGATTCCCTCTATATATTTGGTATAAAAGTAAAACTCTCAAACCATTTCTTCAGATTTCCTGTCTTTACTAGAACACCGTTGAGTTTGTTCAGATCATAGACTTTTTCAACAAAAAACTTAAAAAAGTCTTCGTTGTAACATCACCATCGTAAAAAACTTGTAATAACGTGTATCTGTGGTGGTTTTGCTCGACCAATTCTATTTCTCAGTGTCAAAGTTATCTGCTGGAAGAAGAAAAAAAAATACACACTTTAGAAGGCGGCTTCTAAATTATCAGTTGATTCAAGTCCTATCTAAGAAAGCCACGGCAAACAGTGCCATCGATGTTGGTGGATTTGGAAGCTCGCAACAGAAATGCTCTGTGCTTAGAGACGGGTCGTAAAAGGAAATGTCAGCAAGGGTTGGCGTTTGCCGATGGGCCTCTGTGGACCAGAGAAAGCTCATTGATTGCCTGCCTTCCAGTACTGTCAACGTTTGAGCTGTTGGCGAGAAATATTAGCTCAATTCTATCACCAAGAGACAGGCGTCAGGCACCAGAGGGCACTGAAGATCCACTCTGCCATGAATGGTTGGGAAAATTTGCACTGGTGGTAGTAGTGTCTTCGTTTTCTTCGTCCTTCTTCCACCCCTTCGAGCTAAAAGGACACACACTACTACCGAGTGAGACATTTCAAAGCGTGAAAGGCATTTCTCGCAGCAGTGGATAATTTCCATTAATATCACTGATGGCCAAGTTAGTTTTGGACGTTCTAATTCGCTTTGACTGTCGTCGTGGAAGGAAAGTCGTCGTCGGCTTTTTGATCGAATCGCAACTCATCTCTCGCGCAATCGATGGAGGGGGCGAGTGTTTTTCTTTGGTGTGGAAATGAATGATAACTTGAGTTGATGAGAAACTTCGAGTCTCATTTTCATCAGTATATTTTGGACCGGTAATTGATTTTCAGGCTCAACTAATCAGAAATTAGGACAGAATATTCGGGAAAAGTGTCGTGATAAACACGTATCTAATATTGGCTATTAAGTAATAGTATTGGTTTATGACATGAAAGAATTGGACCATACAGCGTATACAGAGCGTCGAAAATCATCAACACAACTTTGATAAATGAATAAAAGTTGGGTAAATAATTTTTCGAACATCCTGTATCTATATACATGTATACACAGGTGGTATTCTTGTAAGAGGTATATTCCGTTAGGAGACCATTTTTTTATTTGACTATACACTATTGTATCTGCCATTAATAGAAATAAACGAACAACAAACAAAAGGTCCTTGAATTACACGAGGCTTTCGTTTGCTTAAACCAAAGTCATTTGCTTCACATTATCTTTCATAATTAGTTTAAACGTATTTCCAAAAGTTATAATATTATATGCAGAAAAATGCATTCATTTAGTGAATGTATTAAGAAGTTATTTAGTTATTAAACGGTAGCACGACTTGAGGATCACACTGTAGCATTTTAATTTGTAGGGTTGTGATGAATTTTTCAATGATAAATCTCCAAGGGTTAAACTATTAATATTTGAAAAAATGAAACTAAAACAGTTGATAGAACGATGGTAATGAGTTGTTTAAATGGTAACATTACTTCTGGGCCACCGTGTACATTGTTTATGAATGGAAACTTGACATTAGAAAAACTGTCATCCCACCGGGCGCGAGTTTCCTGTGTGTGTGTACATACATA
>JAQIWH010006615.1:0-12598 GCA_034695005.1 Cryptops parisi
TATCATCCCCATCTCATCATCATTTCTGTATTTCCAATTTAAATAAAATCTGAGGGCCAAATGACATAGCTGTAAAAGCCAGTCGGTGCCCTTGTTAAACCCAAAGTACCTACCTGTATACATGTGCAGAAATGTGCTTTGATCGCTCGGAGTCACCATTTTTAAAAATGACTTGACTGCAGTGCCACTGACACCCACTACAAAATTCTCACACAAACCTTTTGCCAAAAAATGTATGCCACCTTCCAAATGTTGGCATCTCATGTGGACATCCTGCACACTTTGTAAATATTTTAATGCTTGTATGTGCAAGTTTGTGGTAACTTCACTATGAAGGACATTACTCTTATATTAATAAAGAACAGATTTAATATTTTCTTATTTACTGGTACATGCTTCCTATTTTATATAATATATATATATAAAAAAAATAATTCACCCCCCATGAAGCACAAAATCCAGATTTGTTGCATCTGAATACTGAAATGCATTCACGCACACTTGGAAGAAAAAATGTTTTTCGCTCCTGGAAAATGCCTTTCGAGATGCTAAACAGAAATAACAGTAACTTTTTACATCAAAACCTTTTCTTTACATACAGTAATCAACTGTGCAATGAGGAAAAAGATATGTTTAAAAAAAATGATTAAACGAAATAAAAACAAAAGCATGAGTATAGATAATGATCTTGCAATGGAACAAAGATTCATATATAAGTAAAGCAGTTTAAAATTTTACACGTTTAAGTTTTTTATGAAGGCGTTGGAATAACGATCCATCACAAACTGCATTAGCATTTTAAGAAAACTTTCCACAAAAAAAAATCGCAGTTTTAAGATGTTATTCGTAACCACACATTGATATGAAAATATTTGCATTTTGAAAAGTTGGTGGTCCTTAACGAGGAAAAAAACAAACGATAAATGCTATAAATCCTGAATTAGTCTTAATAGGAATGCAGAGAAGCCCAGAGATTATGAATTACCAAACTGTTTTAGTTTTTTTTTTCACCTGCGCATTAAACACTTATACAAACATTACTTCTTGCACTAATACTGTTTTCAGAAAAGTTTCTTTAACTGTACACGAAAAATTTGAATGATGCCGAGAACTCTAAAGTCTTACCGATTCGTCTATCGTACCAACGAACATTCGGGCCATGCGTAAACAACGACAAACCGAAAAATTAAAGAAATGGAAGAGCCATTCATTCACAAAGGACAAATGAAAATTGATTCCATTTCTTCGTGATTAATAATAAATGCCTAGCAATGGTGTTTGTCACTCAAATGAAAAATTTGCATTACAATTGAAAACCCGGTCATGAATAAGCAACAAGCACCATGTTATGTTTGGCTTTTCCAACACACACACACACAAAAAAAAATCAATATCAGAGTTACAACAAAGGCCCCTTCTGATTTCAATATTACGCTTTTTGTTAGTGCATGCTATAGCATTGTTGTGAATTGTGATTATTTTTCTCTTGCTACTCTGCTGCCTCTAAGCCAACAAGTTATAGCCCCAGCAAACTTCCACTGAGCAACAAAGGGCCCTTCTGATTTCAATAAACTTACTACACTTCCTGTTAGTGCATGCTATAGCATTGGTATGAAGATTACTTTTGCTTTGTTGCTATTCTGCCTCCAAGTCGAACAGGTTATGGGCCCAGCAAGCTTCCACTGAGAAGCAACAAAGGCCCCTTCCGATTTCAATAAACTTTAGTCGTAATAGACACTGAATTAAGAGATTTGCTAATCTGCAGCTTGCAACATGAAATCCAAATGATAGAATTAATATTTGTTATTCTTGTTATATCTTGGCAGTGAATGCAAATGATTTCAATTTTTTTCACAAGGCACCAACAAGCCTTCTCGAACGAGACTTAAAAAAACTGCAGCTTGGCTTCAGTGCATTATACAGTAATCGAGAATGTACAGGTGCATGTTCAAAAACGACCCCTCACGATTGCAAGTGCGTGCTGATCTCAGGCGGTAACAAATATCCAAAGTTATCCGATCACAACCACAATAAAATGTAGAAAAAATTGGACTATTATACACCTTTGAGTCAAAACATGAGCATCTAGAAGTAGTTAGTACGAGAATAATTTTTCGTTAAGTGCAAAATATAAAGGAAAATAAAAACTGATCTGCTGGTAGCTAGAGTGCAGTTAACAAATGCTTGAGTTTTAACACCAAGATGATGTTACAAATAGTGTAAATATCGATTTTCATTTTTTGTTTTTAAGTAAAAAAAAAACTATTGAAATATATCCAACAAATCACAGTATGAAAACCTCCGTAAGCTGCTAAGCCAAAAATAAAATTAATAACAGTGATGATGATTATCGGTCTACAGTGAAGAATGCACGTTAGTGCTAACTCAAGCAAATTTTAATTAATGCAACTTGATTTAATGAATGAAATATTACTGACCAGCGAAAAGTTGATCGTATATCAACTGACTAACAAGCAAAACATAAAATAAATAATAATTTTCAGTATAATTTGACACGAAATTTTGAGATTAACAAATCAACTTTGTTAAAAAAAAATAATTAATGAATCAGCGCATTTTATGCTTATTGATCCTTATCTAATCGTTTCACTATTTTTAAGGAGAAATATTTGAAAAGAAAAAATAACTAATTCAATCGTGGTCTTCTTCATGTCTATGATTGTTAACGGCTACTTAAAGTCAGTTACGTACCGACAGAGAAATGATCTATCTACCGCAGTATGGAAATGCGAAAGCAAAATAATTAAAACAAAAATTCGACATATCCTTTGCGTTCAGCTCTTGTGACGAGACTATCGAGGCTCAATCAAATACACTTTTGGAAAAAAATATATGTGCATATACCTGTCTTTGTATTTTGTAAATATATATATTTGTGTATATAATAATATATACACTGCAACAATTAGTCTCTTGTAGTTGGTTTTTCACATATAAGTTGCATCTTTTTTCATGAAAAAAATACTGAAAACGTACCGGTAGTAGTAGAACAAATTGAAACGCTAAACATGGATAATAAATGAAACAAACAAAACCAAAAATCGTGAAATGAACAAACAACAAGGTAATCATTTACATACAAGTGAGAAAAAAACAAAATGCAATCACTTGGAAGTCTATGAAAAGCAAAAAAAGGCCTGCATGAACGAGGCAACATGAATATCACTGGCAATCCATTCGAGCCTTGAGTTTGGCATGCACTCGTAAGAATTCTGACTGTTGCGAAGGACCATCCTTCAATTTTTCTTCTTCGCTTTCTTCCTGCTGCAATAGATTTTAAAATACAATAAAAATTAAAATCTTCAACAATCACAAGAACCAAACATAACAAAACTAAAACCAAACAACTAAACTTAACAAGATGACTACAATAAACTACAGTGAATTACGTGAGTGTTTGTAAATCAAACAATTGTAAACCGAGTTGCGTGTACAATTGAACGGCTTTGGCAAAATGATAAGGCTTATTTTCTAATTTGTTAAGGAGAGCCGTTTTTCTGGTGAGAAAACTTCGAGTACTATACTGAGCAGGTAATTCTCTATTTTATGCTGCCATTTTCTGGAAAACCCAAAAAGTGGTAAAGTAACCAGCTAGAAACAGTACTGATACTGAGGAACAGTTTGATGTAAAAATATCAGTTTTTGGAAAAAGTGTGGCTTATCACTGTATTGTCCGGAGCCCTTGAATTGTACTCACATGCAAAAGAAAAAAGTTTCAAAAACTGCTTTATCAAATGAAACTGCTAAATTAATGAAATAAACATAAGAGTTTTGAAAAAAAAAATACAGGGCGTTTTCCGACACTGGGATAAAGAAACGTGTGACAACCTGCTGAGCAATGCAAACGTTACATGTGTTGAATCACTGGTTGAATTGAAATTAATATCTTTTTACTGAACACTCAACATAATAAAGGATGCAACTCACTAATCCGGCATCAACTTCGATGGTTCGACGATTGAAATTTGCAGTAAAATTATTTACAATGAATACTTTGCTTCATAATTTCTCAATTGGTGGTGAATACTTTTGGTTCATAATTGTTCAATTTACAGTAAGTAACAGTGAATACTCCAGTTTATAAATTTTATTAAATTTACAGTTTATTTTTTAATTTTTTCCTAAGCTTCTCTGGTTCAGAAAATCCGCTAAACTGGCAACTTTTTGGTCCAAAGTTTTTCGGATTAGTGAGATTCTACCCGTAGTAGTAATTTGAAGAAAAAAATTCTAATAATTCAAAATTTACTGAACGAATTCAAGAATTTGTAACCGTAGGCTTGGAACATTACAATTTGTTGCAGCAAATTCTACAAGTATTTTTGGTGGTAACATTTGTGATTTGCAACATGTGTTTCAACATGTACTTGACATGTGTTTTCCATATGCTCTCCTGAGTTCACCCCTCCAGCAGGTGATGATACACAGAAGAGTACAGGAATAACAAACAACTTCCTTAAAATGTATGGTATTTCAATATGTTCAAACATTCAACAAAATGTTCAATACGAAAACACAGTATTTCAGGAGAAATATCTGAAAATATTTTTGTGTGTCTATATTACAAGTATACACAAAAAAATTATTAATTTCTCTATTTGAGCAGTCTGAAGCCAAAGAGAACTAGAACTAACCAGCATTTTTCATATTTTCAGAAAATTGAGAAAATAAAATCGAATTAAGCATTAGAACCTATGCTGAACAATTAAGCTATTTTTGTGTTACATGACTTTCAGCAAACAATGGATGCTAGTTCTCATTGTGAGTGAAATCTTGAGTCAGTGTATGTTATCTTAGACCAATAATAACCAAACACGAAAATATGTAATTAGTTCCCTTTGGCTTCATATGGCTCATTTCTCATCTGTGCATTGAAATTTACGTAAAAAAAAATTTTGACTTGCCATTTTCAACTTATTTGCTTGTACTTCCAATTTCTTTTCCAACATAGTCCGTTTGCCGAGCTGTTCTTGTTCGACTTCTTTACGTTTCTGGTCATCTTGGAATTTATCCATTGCCTTCCTGAGCTCGGATTTTTGATTGAGGACATTTTTTCCACTTGAAAAGGTCAACAAAAAAAAATAGATGAAAAAATTTCAATTACAAAATATTGTCAAGGTTCAATTATACTGTACAAAAAAAATAATAAATAAATAAATAAATGAAATAAATTTTGTTTAAAATAAAAACTCTCTTCGAATTAACAAGTGTCACGAAGCATGAAACATTATGTCCATTGCTCAACACAGTGCATGAGTGACATTTTCAGTGATTAAAGTGTTTCGTTTTTTGTGTGTGTTACCCAAGTATCATGTGGATCTGATACTTGGGTAACGCTACTAATTTTTAAACAATATTTTTAATGTGACTTTTCTAGTGATTGAAGTTTAGTATGTTAAACTGGTACTTAGGTAAAGATAATTTATTTCCTTGAATATAAGATGCAAGATTTTACACAAAGCACTCCCCTAGCTGCATTTTATATACATTATGAAAAAAACAACTAAGTACAATAAAAAATCATTATTATATTACTAATAGAATATAACAAAGTACATGAATGAGTGTTATTTGGGGTCTTCAGTATCCTCCAGTGTCTTTATTTCTTAGGTGTATCCTATGTGTGCATCTTATAATCAGGTGCATCTTATATAATTAATTTTTTTTACTCAAAACCCTTAAAAGTCGCATCTTATATTCGAGGGCGTCTTATATTCGCGAAAATGTGGTTAATGTTTAATTAAACAGTTTCTTACATTTTTTGATTGAACAGTAATTCCTTGTGAAGGTTGTTATGGTCCTTTGATTCTAAGCATGGATTTGATAGTTTCCTAGGAACAATTATGCCATCTTCCATCATGTGGCCGTTGAGAGTCGGTTTAATATCTAAGTTTCCAACAGGTTCTTCTTCAGAGTCGCTATAGTCAGGATCAGGGATCATTTCAGGATACCGCTCACCTGAAAATGACATATATACAGTATATAAAAAAATATTACATTCAATGACAACCAATAAGAAATGTCACTTTAAAATTGATTCATTACTCATAGTCGCCTACATTAGAAAAAAAAAATGTCCACGGTGTGACGAATAAACCAATTTCAACGTTGAATTTTTAATAGCAAGGGGTGTGCTTATCCGTCAGTTACAGACTGATCACTTTAGACAAATTAATGGGAAAAAAAGAGCAAACAAAGCTGATTCAACCTTAAAAATGTTGCTGGTCAATACCATGTATGACTAGGCTGTATACAGGGAATGATTCAATCCATTACACTTGTTGACTCACAAAAAGGGTTCTGTAGAGTAGAAAACAGTGTTTCTTTCAATGACGTATGAGAAGCGAAGGATATGCTTAGAAAACGGTGATAGGAATCACGTTCTTCCTTCAGAGGAATTGAACTTCCTACTTCTGATGTAACAAAAACATGTTGACTTATTTGGATACACATAATACAAGTGTATTTGCTTTGAACCACCTTGCAAGCAAATTTATCTCACTGACTACAATAGAATATCACTGAATGTAGCCGTAATAATAAAATTGTTATAATTTGAGTACAGTAATCTATAGATTTAAATATCAAAAAACGTTAATGCAAAAATAAATGCTTTATATATACAAAAAACAATTGTACAAAAAATAATTTCTAATTATTTTATTCTAACTTTATGTATACACAAAAAAAAAATTCTAATTATTGTATGTAATTATGATTCTAATCGCAACTTGAAATTGGTTAATGCATATTTTTAAATGATATTTTCAAACAATCATATGTTCTATATAGGCAAAATAAAATAGAAGAACAATATTTTCAAATTTTTTTGGAAATAAATCATTATTATTGATGTTTAGTTTCATATTTTATTTTTCAATATAAATCATTTACAGGTGTCATCTTTAGATTTCATTTAGTATTAACGTCAAAGATAATTTTGTGACACCCTGTCTTTTGATGTTTTATTTTGTAAAATAATCGATTTTCACGTTTTATAATTAAAAAAAAAATTCATTTTATAAATAAACAAATTTCATGGTCCTATTTTCATTATCATTTATTTTCATATTTATTTTTTTTGATAATTCATTTATTTCACATTTCATTTATTATAAATCATTTTCATTCGTAGTTTATTCTATTTTATATATTTTCTTGTTATATAACCCATTTAAAAAATTCATGTTCTCTACTTTATATTCAGAAATGCTCCATTCTTACATAATTTATTCGACATATAATAAATATTCTATGTCAAATTCTCCAAATATTATTTTCATGTGTGTCATATATTTGGAGAAATAAAACACATTTCCCTTTTTTCTAATATAATTTTAATGACTAACAAAGTGAGTCCACATTAATTAATAGACGAGAAGAGATAACACTATGGATGTGACACTACTGTGAAACATGAAATGAAATAACACATTATCACAGCAGCGGATGAGCTAATCAACTAATACAAAAGAAAAGAGTTCCATTCAATTAAATCCAACAAATGAAATAAGGCTATTAGGTTACATTCACTGTTCAGTTATTATCATTATTTGATATATCAATGAAGCTAATGTGAAGAAGAAGAAAAAAAAAGATTATATCTAAATAGGCTCATTTATCTTTCTATATTTTCTCATGGCATTTAATTATTGCTGGGAAATTGCTATAGAGAAATAAAAATCTTCCTGGAAACAGAACCAAAAAATATTTTTCCAATGAGAACAAAAAATATAATAAAATAGCATGCATTTTCAAGCAAATGGAACATGGCACGAAACTTTTTCTAACTAAAAAACCTACGTAAATAGAGAGCTCCTATTTTATATAATTTCTTTCAACCACGAAAAAAAATAGCAAATAAAAATAAACGAAAAGAGCTGGTCGTAAAAATTATAAACCGAATGTGTCGAATAAACATGCGTAAAACATACTGTTTATGTTGCTTGGGTGTTTTTGTTTGTTATTTTTTACGATTCGCGAAAAATTTGCCAGATGTATTTTATTACGCATCAAAGTAACTTGTTTCACCATAAAATAATCTCCAGACAATATGTTTCATTATGGTTATTAATTTTTGCCTTTCTAAATTAAAACATCGCTATTTTTTTTTTTACTATAAATGTTAATGTTACACACATTTAAATATAATTATATAAAACAAACCCATCTGCATATACATAACTCAAACACTAAAGTCCATGTCCATTTATAGTAACTCATTTTTCCATAAAATATCTTGAGACTATCATAATAGTTGTCAATTTTTTTTTACTAACTTTGACATTGCAAAAGTGTGTTACTTGTGTCGTTAGCGATCAGCCACAAAACAAAAAAGTACAAATTTTACAATAAATTATAAATTATTAAGTGTAGTATTTTTTTCAACTAACCTTAATTGGTATCTATACATGTACTCAGAAATTAGTTTAGGTAAGTTGAAAGAAACAAGTGTATTAGTACCAATCAATGACACACTCATATCAGTGGCTGATCATTAAGACACAAATAACTGTAGGTTTTAATTATTTTGGAAATTTGAGCCACGAATGAAAAAACAAAACATGATCTGATCAAAAAAACCTAAAACTCTCCAATGTACAAAAATAAACCCCTTGCAAGCTTCATATTCATAATCGACCCTCATTTCTACATGTCATCAAGTCTCAAAAACACATGTTTCCCCATAAACATTGAGACATGTCTCATTGTGGTGGTTAATTATTTTTCCTATTTTCTGTAAATTAAACATTAAAAACATTAAGAATAAATGTTATAATACTTTACACATTTGAATACAGTATCCAAAACTTAACCTTTTATAAAATGCATATTCTTTACCCTACATGCTTATTTCTACTGTCAAAATTTCAAAAACAATTTACAAACTATTACAAAAACAATTTTAAAAAAAAACACATGTAATAAGCGTAAAATATCAAAATATCAATCGCACTTTTGAATACAGAAAAATTAAAACCCTTGCAAACTGCATATTTGTGAATAGTATTCCTATGCTTATTTCCACTTGTAACCAAATTTCAAGCACATGTAACTTTGCTCATGACTACAAGTATCATGAATATCACGAGTGTACAAGTGATCACGAGTGTATAAATAATCGTCAGCATATGAATAATCACGAGTGTGTAATCACGTGTAAAAATGTTACAATACTTTAAATATACGGAAAAACTAATCCCTTGTAAACTGCATATTTCTAACCCGACATGCTTGCTTTTACATGTCATCAAGTCTCACACGCAATAAAGCGCAACAACTTTGTTGATAAGCATTACTAATCACCAGTTCTACCGAACCTCGGAATCATCAAACAGTTCACAGAAACAAAACCGAGGCACGCAAACCCATGATTATTAAACCTTCCCAAAGGAAACGCTTTCAAAAACTAAAATATATACGGACCTTAAGCGAGGTTCATTTTTCTCAATGAATATTTCCTGTCATAGAACAATTTTCGTCTTTCGGTTCGGTCTTTGCGAAAAAAAAAACAATAACTAAAACAATGATGTCACAAGTTTAGGAATACACACACACAGACCCAGTATTGCGTTGTTCGACCGAGTGCCAGCAGCAAATGAACACACACAACACACAAGGAATTCTCTCCACACAGCAAACCTTCCTGCTTTACTTTGCACACATTTCCCTTGTCCTCACGGTTGAATGGTTGCGGGTTCACTGACAGCTCGGAAAAACCACCAATCGCTGTTCTTCACTAGGGGATCATCGCTAACGACTTATGTAATGTCCAACAAACTACCTAGCAATTAATAATAACTATAAAACGATCATCTCGCTCAAAGAGAACATTACTCACTCAGTGGTCAATGTGTGAACCAGGTTGTGGGAAGAAGAGTGGTGTCTGAATATACTTGGGACACGAAACTATGACCTTGTTTGAATGGATATAAGCGATAATGATACACTATAGTTAGTATTTTCACTTTAAGACGATTAGTTTTATGTTTGATGTTCTTTTTAGGATAATGTCACGTTCCACAATGGGAATACGATTGAAAGATGTTCAAGCGTGGGAAAATGAGAATGGCAATAGCATTCATCAATGAACAAATGGATTACGTTGACAAATATATTCATTGAGGAAACTTGAAACAGAATTTGTACCTGTGTTCGGTTGATTCGGTGGTTTTTTTGTTACAACTTTAGTTAAGTGGAGAAACTTTTAAACAAACTTTTATTCAAACTTTTAAAAATAAGTTTATAAGCAATCTAACCACCCCCCAATTCTAAGAGGTAACTTTAAAGTTGGTTTTTAAAAATAATTTAATTATAAACTTAGGTACATGTAAATATTTTGCAACACACAAGTCCCAATCTTATGTGGGAATTCCATTTTATCCAAATATCCCAAACACATTCTCCGTTTAAATCAAAGGCTGATGTCCAAAAATTGATTTCCAAAACGTCTTAAGTCCATGAAATTCAATTTTTTAAGAAACTGCGTTTTTTATTCATTTGACCTTATAGACTTTGCATATAAACGTGGTTTTTGAGAGTGCTTTTCAGTAGGAAATAACATTTGAAATCGACGATGCACATATAGTTTTCAGATCCTCTTAACTAAAAAAAATGATCAAACGTGGAGATAAGACGTTTTGGAAATAAGCTCTTCAATCATGTTTACAATTTTAATGCTACGAGTTGTAAACATAATTGACACCCTGTATATTAAAATCTCCCAAAACACATCCCATAAATGGAAGATCACCTATACGGTACAGGGTGTTCGAAAATCATCTTTAATAGTGGGCCTACCGTAGCATATATAAATAAAAAGTTGAGCATAATTTTCTGACACCTTTTTAACACCTGGCAGCAAGATTTTCATTAAGTAAATCTTATTTTCTCCTCACTCGTCATAATGATAGCTAAAGAGCCATAGGTTCAGAACAGTTCACCGAATATTTCTTTACCAACATTCATAAACATGATGATGTTGGGCGCATTCTAATAAATGCAAATCTATCAACTTCATGAACTATGAAAAAATGTCATTGGCCTTTTTCAAAGTTTAAATAAGCAGCAGCAGCAGCAGCACAGTTGATTGACTACACCCCCCAAACGCTATCCTGTTTATAAAAAATAATAATAAAAAAAGTTGAATAGCTTCACAATACTAAAAATTCTAATGCAACAAGTGTTCAAAGGCTTATTTAAAAAAAAAAACTTATATAAAAGTGATTGAACGGGAAGGGCTGCCAAATGTATTTCCCTCTGCGGAAACTTCAACGGTTCAATTAACGATTTCATGATTTTTCTATAAATGACCTTCAATAAGAATGAAAATAAAAATGACCATAATCACTTCCTCAATTGTATGATATTAAAATACACTTGCATCAATCGTAATCCCTCTATCTCGAAAATCATTTATCAAAAAAAAAAAAAATAAAATAAAATAAAGAAAATCAACACATAATGAAGTGTACCACGGGAGCAGAAACCGAAAACTGTATATTAAAAATTTGAAGCTTAAAATTCACTTGTTGTATTCATACCTAAAGTTGGCAAAACTTTCCAATCTTCCTTTACAGCAGTGGTTCTCAACAAAGAGGTATTCCTTGCTTTCAATACAAAATGGCGAATTATTTTATTCTCCAAAAAATAGTTCTTATTTATGCCAATTTCAGATAGATGCATACATATAACTCTTGTATAAACTAAAACCCTAACCATTATAGATTACGATTGTAATCATTCTAGACTAGATCAAATTTTGAGTTATTATTTATCAAAAAAATATTCATGTATACCTTGCAAGATGTTTTTGCAAAATAACTCCATAGTCGTTAATAAAGATTTTTTATTTTGCAAAAAATCTTAAGGGGTACTTGAGAAACAGCTACCATGATAGGGGGTGCGTGAGAAAAAAAAAGTTAGGAACCACTATTTTACAGTACCGGTATCCAAATACACGAATTCCTGCAATTCTCTCAGATGCGATTTCGTTTTATGCGATGAAAAAAATAACTTTTTTTAACTATTGTACGATTTTGTGTGGCGATGGCCAAATGACATTTTTTGTGGGCATTTTTATACTTTTTATAAAGCTTCACTTGTGAGTTGGAGTTTCTACATGAAAACAAACTATTTTGATGAGGTGTCTATGGATACGTCATCACTGGCTAATGAAAAACCAATTACGGGGGACGCTACATGGCATATATGCGTTATTCTTTAGAAGTTTAGACCATCCTACAGGCTAAATGGCTCGATGGATTTTGGTGAATGAGGTGTCCTCGGATCCGTCTTATTCTCATGAGTGACGCTGTCTATATGATATCAATTAAAAACCAATATGGTGGACGCTATATGTCAGTATATAAAGATTGTGCATACAAAAACAAGACGATTCGGTGGATTTTGAGAAGGTGTCAATGGATTCGTCTTAGTGTATTAACTGTCACTGCCTATATGCCGTTAATTAAAGGTACTTGGAGTTTAACGAGGGCACCGAATGGCTTTTACAGCTATGTCATTTGGCCTTCAGACTTTATTTAAATCAGAAATACAGAAATGATGATGAGATGGGGAT
>JAQIWH010006616.1:0-12596 GCA_034695005.1 Cryptops parisi
ATATAAATAAATTCGATTTTCATTAATTTATTATGAATTAACAATTAGATTATTAATGATTTACACACATTCACGATGTCGAGTACATACAGTGTGGAGTTCCAATATGCAATTTTATTAACATTAATGTAGCCTACGAAGAGAAAAAAATCCTTCCATATGCTTGTTGTTGGTGAGTGAACGTTATCTGTATCTATTCACAGTATTACGCTAATGCCTTAAAAAGCTGTAGCGAAGCGCAATGTTATGCTAGTAGTATAAATCAAGCTGTAGCAATGCGTTGTGTTATGTTGAAAAGCCTGAAAAAGCTGTAGCTGTGCTCAGCAGAAAAGCGCTACCCAACTGTGGCAATTCGCTGAGTTATACAGGAAAGCATTTCAAGCTGCTGCTATTCATCGTGCTAAGTAACTGAAAAGTCTATTTTCAGCATAATTAACCTTCAACATTCGTTACTTTTTTTTATGAATTTCCTTGTTCGCAATAAGCATAAAGTACTGTAATACCTTTAATTACATTCGCAACTCATTGCCTTGTGAACAACAAAAACAAAAGTTTATGAGCGAAAATATTCATTATATATAATTCAATTTGTGTTATCTTTAAATTTGTATAAATCGTTTTTATAAAAAAATAAAAAAAAAAATATTGTTGCGATGGTGTACAAATGACTAAACGCCGAGATTTTTCTATTATTATGGAAAATTCGATATGAGCGATTAATGCAAGGTTTAAACGCACCCTGGCTTAAATCTACGACCCTTGTTTTGCAAATGTTAGCTTCTAAAATCAATGCTTGTAGTTGCTGGTTGGTGGATACTCGTTTATAACTAAGTTTAAACAATACTATAATTCAATACTATAATATAGTTATAATTTTTTTCAAAAAATAAAATTTTTTCAATAACTTCAACAATAAACACAAAATGTAACACTATTGAATTAATAGTTGCCAGTTCTAAAATGGAAAATTTTCTGGATATTATCTTCTAAAATACGCGATTTGATCGATCGATGGTTGACATTTGTCCATATATATTAAAATCTATTATTATAAATTAATTTTAAATTAATTACCCTCAATTAATAAGCTATTCACAAAGTTCCATTTCTTATAATGATCCTAATTATCCTACCAACTCCTCAACAAATAAATTTTAATTAGACACCCTTTAAGAGTTGATGAACCACGTTCCTAGGCATTACTCTCACCATGAGTAATTTACTTTCTAATTAGACATCTTACAACACTGGCAATATATACACACACAAAAAAAATCTTTTAAGTGAAAATGCTCGATTATTTTATTTATTTAGCAGCTTAAAGAAAAACCCACGTTCTTTGCCCTTTACACCTTTCGTCCCTAAAGACGTTAACATTAAAAATGCATCTTCTTAATTAACCAATAGCCAGTATTGATCAATCAAGTTAAATAAAGAAAAAAAAATTGGCAAACATAACGATAAAAATAAAAAATTAATCAAAGTGTAATTTTGCCTCAGTGGAAAATATATAAGATCCATCGATAGAAAACTTTTGAAGTTGCCGACCTATTTATTTCTCTTCCTTAAAGAAGATTAGACACCAAAGAAAAAAAAGAACGAAAAATAAGATTTTTCACAAAAAAAAAATCGAAACCCGTCCATCAATTTGGCTAATAAAAGTGAGCAAATATTTAATTTAGAGCCTAAAAAGAAAGACATGTTTCAAAGTGAAGTGAATGAAAGCCAGATGCGTTATAGTATTTATGTATAAAAGAGGGCAAATTTATTAATGTTCGTCATGCAACGAAAATGGATTTGAAAAAATTAATATCAGTTAATGTTTTTTTTTCCATGATTAGAACAAAAGCTGCAAGGGACATTCTTATAGTACCAAAGCTTATGTTGAAAATCCAATTAAAAAAACAACGTTTAGAAAAGAACGAAATTAAAATCAAAGAGAAACTCATTATAACATCTATATAATGTAAAATTTATGCAAATAACTCGTTTCACTTGATGAAACGAGTTCAGCGAATGAAATGAATATAACGTTTCACTATTTTCTACGGAATCGTGATCAAAGATATAAAAATGAAAAAAACAATTGATAATTATTCTAATAAATTCAAAACAAAGATTTCATGAGCAAACAAATTTAAAAAACCAAAATGTTTTACAAGAAAACCAAATATTTTTAAGAAAAATCTCTTCTTTGAAAAAAATACCTAATTTTTTAAGAAAATCCAAATATTTATAAAAAAAAAATTAAATTGAAAAAAAAAATAAACAAGAAAACCAAATTTGTCTTACGAAAGACGAAACATTGAAATTACTCTACCAAAATTAAAAAAAAAAAAAATTTTTGAAGAACAACCTAATTTTGAAGATGATTTTCAAGCTACATCAAAATATTGAAAAACACTAAAACTTTGAACAAATACCAAAACTTGAAACACCAAAAAATTTTTATAAACACCATTTTTTAAGGAAAATTTAAACATGGATAAAAATATCAAAATTTGGATGGAAACCAAAATATTAAAAAATAATTGCAATTCAACGGAATAAAAAATAAGAAAACCCGACAAACATTCAAGAAATTACTAACATTTTCAAGAAAACCAAAAATTGTAAGACATTTTGAAGAAAATCCAAATTTTTCATCAACATCAAAATATCGAAGAAAACGGAAACTTTGAACAAAAGTTAAAGAAACAAAAACTTTAAAAAACACCAAGTTTTGAGAAAAAAATTACCAAAATTTGAAAAAAGTCCCAATTTTAAAGACGACAATCCACCATCTACACAAACACACAGACGACAAAAACCCAAACTAAAATGGGCTGAAAACGTGGTACAAATCACAGAGAGAAAACGTAGTGTTAACTACTTCTTTCGCCATAGTCACTAATTCTATCATAAAAAGAGAAAGGGTGTTTGCAAGGGTGAGGCCCTTTGGCCCTGTTTTACGGCCTAGGTTGGCCATTTGGTTCCACCAAAAGGGTCTTAGCATGGTAAGCTCTGGGGCAGGCGATTAATGAGATGGTTCACTGGACCCACCAATGTCCACCATCTAAACACCGACCACCACGCCATCTTTACTGAAATGACAACACTACTGTAAACATGGCACGTGAGCGAGTCAACAGGATTACAGATCGACCCAGCTGTCTAAATCTTAAACTTTCATAACATACTACTATACACACTACAACACCAGTGGACTGACGGGTTTAGTTTTTCTTCAAAATTGTGGTCTTTCTTCATATTGTTTTTAAAGTATATCAAAAACAACATATATTAAAAGTAAATTTAAATTGAATTGAAACTTTTGAATTTTTATCAAAAGTTTGGTTTTTCAAAAAAATATGTTGATAGTTTTAGAAATTATAACGCCGTTTGATAATTTTTAAACTTGTTTTTAATTTTACGCAAGAAATGCTAACGTCAACAAAAACCCAGTTGAAGTTTGAACATCTTTGTACTCGTGCGATTTTTTTTCCTCTTATTAAAATTGAAATAATGGGTCATTTTTGGCACGCGAGTTGATAGATTGTCGACCCATGAAATGAACATGGAGTCGAATTTCATTGGCGCTGATATAGCTTTTAAAGCATTTCTATTCCCAATGGAGACCCGTAATATACGACTACCCTATTTAATTACTAGCGTCGACACGTAAACCCATGCATCACCATTCTACCAAGCTATATATAGCAAAAAAATAGAACCACCAATCCTCGCAGCCCTTAAATCAAATGGACATTTTGCCAGAGGAGAAAGAGAAAATGAGTGTATGTGTGTAAAAGAGAGAGGGGAGGGAACCCTTTTATGATTTGTGAAACATCGGTGTTTCATAGCCAACTGAAAACTTGCACAAACCTTTAACGTTAGGTTGTTGTTACAGGAGAAGTGGTGGTATCATCTACTAGCTCCACTATCATCTATGGAAGTTTAACGATTTGTTTCCCAAGCGTCACTGACAAATGGTCAACCCTTCGGCTACTCCCTAGTACGGCTGCTAAAGCCCCAAGTCGTCGAGTCACGTGACGTCAGTTTTCCTCTCTTTCGAAACCCTCGGGGGAACCCTTCGGTCCACAAATCAGCATCTTCTCTCTCTCTTAGGGTTCGTCCAAAATGGGCCTCTCGAGGCCCCCTTCACACTAGTTTTGATGCTAAGGCGCAAAGACATCGATAGATACGTTGCCACTGCAGGATCGAGCTCAAAATTGAGACTCACGTTTCCACTTTTAAAAAATAACGTTACTAAAAATAACAAATAAATTCAAAAACATTGAGAAAAAAACGAGCAGAAAAAATGAGTGAAAATGTATAGTAAAATATACACAGAAAAAATATGTACTCTATTCATCGACAACTTGCTCGTGCTTCGAAGTGAAATTTTGAATCAATTTCTATCTTTTAAAGCCGCCTACAACATTGTAATGTTTGGCTAGGCAATTCCAAACGATTGTGGACATCATGTCATCAGCAACTTGTCAACCAGTTTGCGTTGGTTGTTAGTGTCACACTTGTCCACAAATTGCTTAAATTGTCTAACTAAAAATTGCGTGTGCCAGGCGGCCTTCACGACGCTAACAAAATGTTAACTATTTAAAAAATAACCAAATCGTAATTAAATATTCCCACCTCGATTCAAATTTTCCGCGAAAATTTAACTGGCCAATTTCGAAAACTCAACTGCCAACGTCAATCTGACGTCATAAAAAAGAAAGATTCGAATAGCGCCAAAATGAACCCTTAACATCCTAAACCTGTAACATCAAATCATTACTGAGCGGAAACTTTAAATTTATCAATTTCAATAGTTGAATATTTTAACATTAACACACCTCCATAAAAGCTGCACCCCAATGTAAAACAAAACGTTTTAAACTAACCGGTTATCAATTCATTCTTTGTCATACGTATCAATCGATGCTTCTTTTATAAGGTACTGAAAATTCGAGAGACAAAATTCAAAAGAAACGTTCATCTTGAAGATGTTGACAGGTGAATTTCCTCCCACGCCTCGTCGAGATACCTCCATATACCCTTTAGTTCTTCACTCGCAAGACCCGCTTAATGCCAATGGCATTTTAATCCTTCGCGACAAATGTTTCCGCCAATGGGGAAGTACTAAGTGACCCCCACCCACCACCACGTGATAAAACGCCTTTCACCATACTACGTCTCATCTTGTCCTACAAAAGCTAATCTCTCTTCGCATGAAAATGCATGACAATATTACTAATCTCCGGTTGACCCTAAACACGAAGAAAAAAAGCTTACAAACGACAAATTCCCCAAAGCGCAAAACTAAATTAACCAAAAGTATTTTATAAACGTAGAATCAAAAGATTCTGCTGTTATAAAAGTAAATTTATAATTTTAAAACTTATTAGAATTTATAGGTGAACATCACCTACATTCGCATATTCATAAATTACAATTTTAACATAGGCTTCGAAAATTTATTAGATGTGAAATTAATACAAAACATAATCGATATTATTCATATCGATATTCAAACTGTTATTAAAAAATCGTTATTTACACCTATGTTAATAAAAAGTTTGATTTGTATTGCTACCTCGGCTTGCAACATTTTAAAAGATAAATTTATAAAAAAAATATCAAACATGTTAGAAATTAGAGTTAACCACTTACATAGCACTTAAACTGTCGAAATTATTAATGGCTAAAAATCAGTTGTTGTTTTTCACAATAAGCCCTATTTTGACCAGAAAAATTGTCACTCGTTAATCTATGATGGACGTATCCTGGTCACGGCACCAAATTTTAGAAAGAAACCTTTTCTAACTTACCAGGATACGACTTTATTTCACACTGTTTATCACAATGATAGTTTTTAGAAACATTACAAAACATGATCCAAATATGTTTAGATTTGAAAAAATTTACACAAATGTCACCTGCAATATATAAGCAAATTCATATGTAATACCAAAATTTTTATTAGATTACATGAGAAAAAATCCAAGTGGATTGCCAAAGTTTTGTCCCAATCGGACCAGAGGTTCCTGAGTAATAGTGTACATTACTAAATGAAACCAAAAACTACTGAGTTTGATTTCGATTACTCATTGGTTCTCGGCATGCAGACTGGCAGGCAAGTCGTAATTGGCCAAATATTAAACAATTTATATACAACTGTTTAGGTCAGTTAAAGTTACATTTATAACATGTTCTCTATAAAAACATTGAAGTCCAGATTTAGACCTAAATGTAAACCCAAATTCTTGCTTAATGTGTAACCTATCCCCGTAAACTATCCCCGCCCCTCCCCCTTTCTTCCATCCATATAGCCCAATTTGTTTGTGACAGTTTTCCTGATGGCACTCACCATTTATATGAACGGAGGTCAACGAGCCTAAATGTTCGAGATCAAATCATTCCAAGGATCTCCACCACACTTTCCTATTTGTCACCAACAGGCTAATATCATTGAGATGACTTTTGTGACCATCCCCTTTTTCCCAGCATTCATATTTTGTCTGTGGAGCCAACTCACTTTTTATTTGTATTTACTTTTGTATTTCCATTTTTATTTTTTATAATATTATTTGTTGTACCTTTTTTTGTTGTTTGTCTGTATAGATATGTGTGTATGTTGTACATTTATGTGTATATACATATATATTTATTAAATATATGATTTTTATACTAATATGATTTTTGTTAAAATGATTTCTATACTCATATTTTTTGAAATATGATTTTTATATATTACTTTCGGCTATTTTTGATCTTAATGGTTTTGACAAAAGTTTACTCTTGAACTATTTGGTTGTATAACTAAACATTTATCCCCATTTTCAACACAGTGGAATTTTCTTCACTATACCTAATTATGTATGTTATTAATGTATCATCTTTACGTATAATTTCATAGACTTATATTAATTATATATTTCTCTGATTTTTTGAGGGTTTGAGTTCCCGGAATCTATATACGTAATAGGCCTGCCGTTTGGATGCCAATTTCCACAGCTTGTATATGCAATTTGGATTTTTTATTTGATTACTTATGATTTTGATTCACTACTTCTCCATCACATTCTGTATATAAAAAAAATTGTGGAAATAAACAATTTGAAACGAAATGAAATGAAATGAAACCTCCAATGTTGATTTCATAGTTCCCAAAAAAAAAGCTAGGTATTCCATACAATGCCTGGATTGGATTTTATACATTGCTGGTAACATCTATATCAGTATATTGATATTTATCCATACTGCAAAATCTTTTGAGAATAGCTAATAATGTAGTCTGATGCAACTGGATTTTTGAATTTCGTCGACTGACAATGTCTTGCACAAGAAAACTGATGGAATGGGATTCGGGGAGAGTGCCTTTCATGTATTTTATATATATATTTTTTTTTCTTTCATTTTCTTTGTCCTAAAATGGTTTTTGTCTTTCTTTGGTAATACTTATATATTTTTTTTCTACCACTGTTTCGGTTAAGTGAACCATCGCATTCGGAAAACGAATGAGAGTCCAAAGCGATTCCGAACGTTTTTACGACACACCAATGCTGAGTCCTAGGCTCTCAAACTGCTTTGTGGTCTAAACAGCAACTTCACTTAGTAGGGCTTTCTTATCCTCCCTACCCCTCCTTTTATTTCGTATCCTATTAGAGTACTTTAGAGAAAAAAAGGGGTGAACCAACAATAAATCTAAAATTTTTTTTGGTTACTCTGCATAACGTGATGCCATTCCCTGAATGAAATGGTCCATTTTCGAAATCGAAAAATTCGTCCAATGACGTCACTAGTTATAGGACTTAGAAGAAAAAAAGCGCGAAAATCAATCGGATATTTCACAGAATCGTGTAACAGCAAAATATGATAAAGATTTACCATTCGTACCAAGTTGGGGTTTTTTTATATATCAGAATTCTTCATTAGGTTTTATTTATTTTTCTGGAAGAGTGGGGGAATATAAAAACGTACAACGGTACTAGTTAGATTACACGACAAACGAGTTAACTCTTTTCATTCGTAGTGGTCATAAAATTCTGGTCGTAAAAAAGCCCCTTTCACTGTGTGCACACACACATATAATCCCACCCCCAAGTTTATTTTACTTCCAACTAATTACACTTTGGTACGTATGGGAAAACTCGACCTCGGGAAAAAAAATAAGAATACACTAAAACGGATTACACTCAAGAAAAAAATAAATAAAACGAAATGGAGTGAGTTTATTTTTTTAAATAAAAGAAAAAATAAAATAAAACGAATGCCATCATGGTCAATGTATGTATTTCTGAAAAGTTAGGGGGTATAATAAAAAGAAACCATCGCCGAGAGGGTCGAGGTTTGCATTTTGCAGTCCAAGTTATGGAACATTTCCATCTAAAAGATGATGGACGACAGAAACGCCTCTTGGAGGCAACTAGAAAAGATCGAATCGTCATCATTCCGTGTTAAAAGAAGGATGGCACCCCAAGCTATACTTTGTCTATTACCGTCGACTGTGCCTTTTATTGCCAGAAACCGAAATGTCTCTTCCATTTTCTTTACTAGATGCTGCCAAAGATGACAACTTCCAACTTCCACTCGAATTCCTTTTCGCAAAAAACCCAATGAACTTCCATGAATCGAATGATAAAATATTCATACCAAACTCATTACAAATGAAAACTGCACTAAAAATATTCTGTCGTGAACCTATTTATCAAACCTAGGATAGGTTACAGTTTTTCTTTATATATGTCCTGTATAATGTTTGTCAGTAGATCTGTCAGTAGATTACAATAATGCTTGATTTATGCAAAAATCTGTCAAACTTGATTTAAATCGCATATAAAGAATATTCTTGAAGTAACAAAATTTTTAGTGTTCAGTCACTTTGTGAACCACAGTACAAAATCAAACATTATTAAATCAAAGACGACTGAAAACACATTTTCTAAAACTTTTTTTTTTCATGTGTGAATGCTGATTTTTGAGAATCATAGAAAAAAAACAAACATTAAAATTATGATAAACTGTTTTCTGTAAGACCTAGGTCTAAATCAAATAATTGTTGCACATCTGCACTTGCTACTGAGTAAATATCGGAAATTTGGTCGAAATCCGCCCACGCAACTTGGAGATAACTGTCCGACAAAAGTGGCAAATCAGCTGGCTTGTCAATGTATAGTCTTAGCTTCACTTCTGTCAGCAATTGAAGGGCTCCATGCAGTAACCAGTCAACTTCACTTTTTAAAATTTTAGAGACTGTATTTTCAAACAGTTCTATTTTTGATATTACGCGTAAATAACACATGAAACGTATAATAAACAAAGGTAGATAGTAAACGATAAACAAGATTTAAAAAATAATTGGCGAAAATAGTCTCACAATATGAAGCAGCTGTTCTGACAAAAAAAAATGACACCACCTTTAGGCAAAAATTAAAGCTGACCGGTTACTGCACCGAACCTTCAATTTTAATTTATTTTTAAATTTGAACCTGATTTTAAATTTTTTACTAGACGCCTAGACTACTGTTCTTTATGTCAAAGAAAATTTAGTTCAAATTAAAACACTCGCTGTAATAAAAAAACAAACTGTTGGATCATAATTGATCCAAAAATGAAACCAATTACACTACTTGTATACGACTTTGAATAAAACATCGATACAAAAGTTCTAAAATAATCTAACCAAATCTGCAAAACCTAATTGATGATGTTTCATAGCAGCTACTTCAGAAGTAATAAAAATCTACAATAGATTTGTCGTGTTTTTAAAACTAAACCGCTAGGCGACACTTATAACGAGTTGTCACGCTGTAAATCACGGTTTGACAAGAGTGACACTGAGAAAAGTTACTAGATTTCCTAACAAGATATGAGAGATGAGCCAATGAGAGAAGGAGATTATTTTCGTTTGGTGAACGTTTAGTTCAGTTGGCACCGTAAATAGATAATGAAATCAACGTTTGCATAATGTTAATAACTTATCTCGTTTACAATGTCGAGCCATGACGACGACGATGATGATAATAACATCACCTGATATTTCCCTCTCTCTCTCTCTCTCTATCTCTTTCACCACGAGGAAGTGATATTCGGTGTAATAAATCCATTCTGGGCAAATCGAATTGGTTTGGGTCGAAAGGTCGTCTCTCGCGAGTTCATTTGCGAAACGCAAGGAATTGAAGGGTCGTTAACAATCGCGTCCGATCGATTTTCCAGCAAGGAATTTTATCGAGTCAAAAACGCGTGTAACGACGTGTTAACAACCTGAAAGCGAAAACGTGGTTAAAACCACCCCCACCCCTCCCGTCGACCGAATCCAACTCTCGTTTGGTGTTTTTCTTTTAAAAAAAACGTACAAATCACCAGTATTGTAAATCACAAGACCAATGTTATCAACCTCACTTTTTATTTCTACGCTTTTGCGGAATTTCTTGATAGAATCTTAAATTGGCAAAATTGCAAATGAAACTATGTCGAACGATTTGATTTTGTAAGTTGACTGAGGTTGCGACTTGCGAGACAAAACGACGCGACATTTCTTTTCTTGTTGACTTGTCTGAGATGCAGTCAACTTGACCTTTAGACGTGAAAAGTGGCAAATTTTTTTATTAATAATTTGGGAACGGTTAATTAAGAAATTTTAATAACGACCGACGACGCAGAAAAAAACTTTTAAAAATTTAGATGCTGCGAAACTGTAAACTACGATTATGTCAAGTTCATTTAAACTTTGACACCTGATAAAGAAAAGTTTCGTTATTATGCGATTGTGTATAGTAGCACTTGTTTTATAAAAATTGGTAAAATAGTTTACCTTACCGACTGAGTAACAGAAAACTCTCACACCGACGACGTTTCGTCTCCCATCTATAGCTTTTCTCAAGTTCAACAAATTGAACAAAAAAGAAAAAAGAGAAAACCTTCTGGAAAGAGAAGTTAGATGACTGCAACAATGGCTAAACATAAACATACGTTTACCATTGCTGCAACATAATCCTTCACAGCCAAAATCACATTAATTGAAAAATCCTATTTCTTCTTCATATTTTAAACTTGATAAAGCCTCTAGACGGGAGGCGAAAAGTCGTCGATGAGAAAGATCTGAAGCTACCCAGTCGACAGATAAATTATTTTACTTATTTTTATAATGTAGATAAGGGGACCGTGCTAAGATCTACGTGTACAAGTGAAACCACAACTTAATACGTATACATATACTTACTATCCAATTAACGTTAGAATTATCTATGATGCTCTTCAAAATGCGTCTATTTTATACAATTCACAATACGAATGTTTGTTTTTTAGACAAAGGTATTAAAATAAAACGACTAAATATATAAATATATCCTTTCCAGATGTTAAAAAATGTAGACGAATTTCTTGGCTGTACCCAAAATGGCAGAAAGCCATTTTTTTTTAAGCCAATGAAAGTTAGGCAAAGAAGAACTTTTTCTTCCATTTTTGACAAATCATCTCTGGCAAAGGGGTGACAGTAAAGTGTTTGGCTTATCTATGCATTTCAGTGAGAAATTTTGTATGAAAAAAAAGCTGCATAATAGATGAATGTGCGGTGGATGGGGGGCAGGGAATCTTAATTGGCCCCGCGAAGCAGAAGACAATGGCAGCTCGTTAGTCAAAAAAATGTTTTTTTATTCTTAAAAAAAAACCCAACATTTTTCACTCGAAATAAAGAAAGGAAAATTTCATCGATAACTGCATAACACCTTATTTTTTTTTATACACACAAAATACTTTTCTGGAGTGGAAAATGAAAATTAATGGGCGAGTCTATTGGAAACGAGGGAGATGATAGTTTAATGCGCGCCTAGCCACGTGGGATGCCAAAACAACAACAACAACAACAAGAAAACCCAAATGGATATTGATTTCAACAGCGAGAATGAAATAACACGGAATTAATTACGTTGAAATTGGGTTCAAGTTTAATGAAGTAACTTCAACCAGCAAA
This sequence comes from Cryptops parisi, assembly GCA_034695005.1. NCBI lineage: Eukaryota > Metazoa > Arthropoda > Chilopoda > Scolopendromorpha > Cryptopidae > Cryptops > Cryptops parisi. The sequence goes on from JAQIWH010006616.1 coordinate 11,954, forward strand.
AGGCGTCTTAATGAATTCCCTGATTGCGCGCCATTGTGAGGTTGGCAACGTGGACGACGACGAGGACTACGCTGACGCCAATTTCGATTTTAATTGCTCAGGTTATGTCCAACCACTAAGTTTCAAGCTATTCTCGAATGGCGACCCAAGTGTTGGCCATTATTTCCATTTCTGTGGTCCACTCGTATCAACCGACACGAGGCTTGTTTGCAACGCAACTTTGCCGAACAACACCTAATCAGACAAGTTGTTCCCAAAACAATTTTAGTCCAATTTGCACCCAAAGTGGCCGAGTTAATTACCTATTCATCGAGATGAGTTTCTACATTTCATACAATACTATTTCTGCATATATTTCAGCAATTGAAGAAAAAAAAACTTAAAATTTGCATTTTCCTCTTCCGCACTCGTTGTTGCGAGTTTTCTAAGGTTTTCTTTGATTACAAAAGTTACATTAATTAAACGTTAAAAGAAAAAAAAAAGAAAATTCATACAATTTTCTAATCAACGAAAATTCCTCTCACGGAGACTACGAAAGTCGCAATTCATTAAGCTAATTGAAAGTCTGTCAGTGGAAATGTGCAGAAACGTTAGGCTAACATACAATTGCTTCAAAATCAGTAAACTTGATTTTTTTTTTTAT
>JAQIWH010006617.1:0-12595 GCA_034695005.1 Cryptops parisi
TTCACGTCTTACAACGAGACTGACGCGAGACTTGCGCAGATGAAACTAAATTCATAGTTAGCAGACACGGAGTATAGCAACCAGTATTGCCAGCTTTTCAAAGCTGCACAAAATCGATATCCGCATATATCGATATGTGATCAGCAATGTATAAAATTCAGACATAGATAGATGATAGATGCCTAGCCTCTTTTGGCAAAGTATAGAGTGACACCTTGTATGCAACTGTTAAGGTTAGTTACCAACATTTCCTCTAAGAAAACATTTTGGCCTAGCATTTGAACCTAATCTTAAATTCATGCTTAATGTAATTATTCCAATGCTAATTTTCATACTTTACATAAACCAGACTTGGCATTCTATAGAATACCTGGATTCTATACATTGCCAATAAGATACATTATATTGTGTAAACATTTTCTAATGTCTTCTTGTGCAACAAATTTCAATAATTATTAAAAAAAAAAATCAGTGTAAGAAAAACCTGAATTGAATTGAGGGTGACCCATTAGTCATAAAGAGGGTAAAACTTTAATAAATTTTTGGTTAACGATTAAAACTTTTTCAGATTCCACAAGTAAACATCTTGGAAATTACCTGTACAAAAATTCATAACAAAACAACGAACAGAACTCATAGAATATTCTTTTTAAAATCAATGATTATTCTCACGCAACGAGCATACCAACTCTTGAAAAGCAGACCAAATTTTGAAGTTACTGACGGTTTCAATTCTTGCACCAATTTCACCTTGTATGTGTAAATCTTTTTTTAAAGTGCGACGCAGTGACGTTCAAGATATCTCCACTACACATAGACAGAACTTATTCTGGTCGACGTTCCTGATTCTTCTTGAATACTCTCCTTTGCACTTGATTTTTCTTGTGCGGATGGACAAGGTATCTTGGATCGTGACAGATCGCTCACGGAACCCTGTTGCTGGAAACATTCAATTAGGCGTTCAATAGTTACCAAAGTAGACAAATTCGTGAATAATTGATCAATGATTTTGAAAATAAAATTCTACAAGTTTCATTTGTAGTTCTGTTTTGAACTTTTGCAAAAAACATTCCAAGATGTTTACTTCTAAAACTTGAAGAGAAAATTTAAAAACATTTATAAACTAAAAGGTTATTAAAGTTTTAAACCCTTTCGTGACTTAGGGGCCATCCCGTAAAAAAAGTTTTTCTATGTAGGCCTAATGTATTCATCCAGATTCATTAAAGCTTCAGTATGCACTGGAAGTAAGCCTACTGGAACAGTTTTGTGTACTCACACCTCTTAGTGGTCATTTGAAATCGAGTGAATTTTTCAGCTCATAGCTGATTTGAATCCATTCATACTTCTATACATCCAGAAAGTATTGATACTTATATCGATGTTTTTGGGTATCGATAATCCCCCTCCTTGCCCGAATCCTGTATAGCAAAGAACATCCTACAGCAAGTAATCATTCTCTTCTAGCTAAAACGGAACAATGTTTGGAACTTCACAGTCAGGGCCATCTTATCCATTAGGCCAAGTAGGCACAGTGCCTAGGGCCTACGAACTATTTAGGGCCTACGAACAAACCCACGAAAGGCCTACAAAGTTTTTCATAATTTTTTGATAAAAGAATAACTTTTGAACAGAGCCGGATCTAGCTAGGGGTGGGCAACTCGGGCAATTGCCCAGGGTGCCAAAATATTAGGGCGCTAAATTTAGGCACTATTGTATGTATACTGTGAGATATTGTACAGAATGAACACTATACTAGGAATCACAAAAACAGGAACAGTTAAGTTCTAGTTCACGCCCTGTGGTTAAGTTCTAGTAGAACATAATAATCACAGAAATATGCATTTATTGGAAAAGTGACCGAAATATGCATCGATTTGAAAAAGTACTCAAAATATGCAATTGCATATGAATCTATGCAAATGCATAAACATCCAAGCCCTAATTATTATATACCGGTAGTACAATATATAGATTAATTTCAAGGTACTTAACCCTGAAGCATGAAAATTTTCCACTGCAGCGTTTTATTTTAGGTTGCTTCAAATGTTTAAGAGGTTCCCGGTTTATATTACAAATTATAAAAGGGTTTCATCACTAGATAATATAATTGAGAAACACTGAGCTACATGAAATCTAAAATGTACCGGTATCACGAAATATTTGCCACATGTAAGTCACAATACTGTACATATAGGGTTATGAAATATAGTAGTTGGTAAGTTGCAAAAAAGGGTGCTGAAAAATCGTTTTGCCCAGGGTGCAAAAAGTCCATGATCCGGCTCTGTATGTTATATACACACACAGAACACTGTGTGGTGTGTGTATATAATATACACACACAGTGTTGTGTGTGTATATTATACACACAAAGTGTGTATAATATAAATTATTCAACATTTTTTAATGATAAATAAATTTTTGGGACCAAAAAAATATAAAAAACCCGAACAATCAAACACAAACTAAAAATAGGCAAACAAGATAATGTATTTGAAATGTCACATTGAATATCTTTTAGGTAGTTTCGTTTGTTGCTTTTGTTCTGGTTTTTATTGTTCACAGCCAAAAATTTAAAATATGTTGTTGACATTTCTGAAAACTTGATACCAATTTTTCAGACCTTTTTGTATGTTGTTTTTTTCCTGCTTTTGAATGAGGAGGATTCCTCAGTATTAGGGCGCTTAAATATAGATGCTATTGTATGTATACTGTATGTGAGATATTTTATACAGGAATAACACCTATACTGGGAATCACAAATCAGGGAGCACATAAACTAACATGGGATTTTCTTTATTTTCCCTATTTTTTTGTTTCCACTTTTTTCATTTAAAATGACTGATTTGTTTGTCTACTTCTTCTAATTAACTAGGCCTTCTAGATAGTAAAGGCAGGGGGCTGGTTTTCTCGGGGCACTCCCGTTTCCTCCTGCATCATAAAACCCTGTTCCATGTTTATCATCCTCATCTCATCATCTTTTCTGTATTTCCAATTTAAATAAAGTCTGAGGGCCAAATGACATAGCTGTAAAAGCCAGTCGGTGCCTTCGTTAAACCCAAAGTACCTACCTACCTTCCTTCTTTCTTATCTTATCCCTCACGTAAGATAAAGTTCCACTTCTACCGTGTGGTCATTAACACATAATTTTTTTTGGCTAATTTCCTGGCATGTACCCCTAGGGGTTTCCAATTTAACTTGGCCACAGCTACAGAACCCTTTTATACCCTGTACAACATGCAGTGTTTTGGTTCTGTCCCTATGACTAGGTCGTTAAAGCGAATTGATCAATAAGCAAGGAGCACTAGCGGATTTACTCACCCATGTGAGTTCTTTGATCACTTTTCCAAAGGTGGTGCAGAGCCAAAGCTTCTTTGCAAGTAGAACATTCATAAATCTCTTCATCAATATGAGTTTTTTGATGAAATTTCAAAAGTAATGTAGTGCCAAACCTCTGTGGAATTCTTTTGGAGTCCAGAGGGTAAGGAAGATCCTGAGACCTTCCACAACAAGTTATAATTTTGATCAAGGGTTGATGGTTCAATTAAGCAAAAGTACTCCTCCTAGTTCGGGAACCTGGTGTACCAAGTTTGACTTTGTCAAAGAACTTTACGGTATATGAGTATTAGTTACAATAATTTAATTTATTAGAATTGAATGAAAATAAAAACCAACAGCTGAATGTTACTAAAGTTAGAGTTAACGTTAAAATGACAACAAACGGAAAGCACCTCCCTCGGTCCGTCTTTCACACTTGGAGGTACTCATCCAATGGATCAATGACCAATCGCTCCCAGTCTCATTTGACTCTGACCTTTTCTGCCCTTGGTTATTGCCCGACATGACTTTTATATTTGATTTTAGTCGCCTACGCAGAGCTAGCATCCACTCCACCAAATATGTTGGTCAACTTCACCAGCTCCTCCAAGACTACAACCCATCTACACCGATGGATCTGAACAAGGTGACCTAGTTTCAGCTGCACTTCCAGGTGGTGAGCCTACAGTGGCCGCCTTCCCACCCAATACAGCGTTGCCTCCGCAAAACTGGTGGCCACCGTAAAAGCCATAGCAATGTGTTTGTCGCATTCACCGTTTTCTGTTTTCATCTGTACAGATTCCTTCAGTGGTTTACAGTCAATTCAATACCTATCCCTTGATCTTCCTCATCCATAGTCTACTCCACTACCACTTCACTCTTACCAATTTCGTTGCTTTCATGTGGGTTCCAGGCTAAGTTTGCCGGGCAACACCCTTGCTGACACCGCCGCAAGAGCAAGCTTTGGTAGCCCCCTATTTACTCATCACATCCTCTCACTCGGTCTACAATCCTGGGTGTGAAGACAGATCCGGTCTACTTGGCAACTCAAATGGTATAATACTACCCACAACAAATTCAGTGTCAACATCAAGGATACCACCACTGTCTGGGTCACCCCCATCATGAGACAAAAAACACAAGATCACCCTGGCTTGATTGCATATCAGCCATACCCAATTTTTGCATGTTTGCCTGTTGCACAGTGAATTTCTTCCCACCTGCACTATTTGCAGAATGCACGCACGCACGCATCGGACGCCTGTCCCACCACTAATCCCTCGATCCCGGTTGGTCAAGCTTCTCTTCTTGATTCTCGCTCTGCTACACCCAGCACTCGACCATCGTTGATTGGGCCTGTTCCCTCTATTTGGGATTCACTCCCTCTCCATCCTCATTTTCTCCACTTCCACCTCTGTCCTCTGGTCCCATGTTCTGTGCTTCTACTACTCTGAAGCCTGTCGTTTTCTCCCCCACTCCTTCCAACAACAACCTACCTAGTAAAGCCCCGAATAATGGCAACAACGCAACTTACTCTCATAAGGAAAAAGTTGAAACGCGTACTCCTACAGTTTGCACTGGGTCTTCTAGCTTAACTGCTGTTCCTAAACCAGTTATCGCAGACTCTTTTTTACTCACATGCCACCTAATTCTACTGAGAACGAGATTGTTTCTCATATTTCTACCTTTTCTTCTGCAAAAGTTGTCTGCCACAAACTTAAAACTAAGTCTCCTACTTATTCGTCTTACTACATATCTGTGCTTGAATCTGATGCTGCTATTTTTCTTGAGGCATCAAGCTGGCCTAAACACGCTTGGCTTTTTCCGTTTGAAGGCCAACTTGCTAAGCGCCTCCTTGCACTTCCACCCAGTCCCAATCCTGTGTCCGACCTCAGTCCTGCCCCCAACACAACCCCAAAGGCTTCGGAAGTATCGCCTATGACGGCTAATACAATTAATGGCTGAATGCTACTATCAGAACTGCCATGGATTACGCACCAAACTGCACCAATTCCTTCAAAGCATTCTTGTTTCTACATTCTCTCTCGTTTGCTTGACTGAAACTTGGCTACTTCTTCAAATTTCCTCTTCATCACTTTTTGATTCCAGGTACTCGGTTTATCGCTCTGACCGCACGAGTGAATCAAGGGGTGGTAGTGTGGCTATTGCTATCAATTGCTCTATCAAACACTATTGCTCATCTATTACACTTTCTCATGTGGATAGTGCCAGGATCAAAATTCATCCACAATCAACCTCCAAAATTCTAATTGGTTGCATTTATCTCAAACCCAATATTCCCTCGGCTCATCTTCAAGACATTTTCACCTCTCTGGAATATGTCGTTCTGCATCACATGGGTCCTGTTGCTATCATTGGTGATTTTAACTTTCCTGAGCTATCTTCCAATGCTTGTACCACTTTACGTATCAGTCTTCTCAAAAATCTTTTATCTCTTTGTGCACTAAATCAGTGTAACACTGTCTAAAACTACTCTGGGTCTATTCTGGATCTCATTCTATTTAACATCACTTTGACTCTTTTCCTGCCATCATCCACTTGTTCCATTAGACAGTTATCACCCTTCTCTGGAATTCTCTATTCATCTCCAGCTTGTTCACTGTTGGAGAAAACATATCTGCTTATTTTGTTTGGTGTTAGGGTTTATTTATTTCTTTCGTTTAAAAAAATGAGAAACTAGTAAAGAATTTAATTTTAAAAAGGTTAAAATTATTCTTTAGTTATAGTTAGAATTTCTAGTATAAAGCAAGCAGCAAACATAGCATTCAATACCTCAATCGTTTTGAATGGCCATATACTTTGAATGACAAAAAGTGACATCACATGCAGACAGGACAGCCAATAGAATCCTTGCACATGATCACGTGACGTGCTTTCCTACAGCAGTTGAGGTAATATTGAGGAAAAGTCCTAATTTTTTGGTTTCAAGACTGCCCCTTTTTGATGATTAAAAATGTATGATCATTCAAGAAATTGAGGTAATATTGAGCAATTGAATGCTAGTTTGTTACCTGCCTAGAATTATGATGTGATGTCTTTGTGTTGGATTAACTAGAAGAGAGTGTTATGCTTAATTAGGAATTCTGTTAAGTTCCATGACATCATGTCTTGCGATTGCAATGAATGATTGAAGAGAAGGGGGACGAACGAGAAACACCGGAGTAGTAAAACGAGTGTGAAAAAGTTTGTTTTGCATCGAATCCGGGAGAACTGTATAGCCAGGATGAAAGCTATGTAAAACTTTGTGTTATTTGTGTTAGCCTTTTCTTGATTTGTTGTCGTCGAAGTGGATAAAAAATCCGTAACCAGGAATTCTAGAATGTAGCCGAGTCGAAAAGGTTCGAGTATTGATCGAGAAGATGTTATTTTGACTACATCTTGCAACCAGAGATTTGTAACCAGGAGTTTTTGTTTCAACGTACGTGGTTCGAATTGTTCCAAAATTAGATGAATCTAGAAGTGATGTAAAGTTCGTAAGAAGATTTCACTTACGACAAGTTGTCGAGTTGCAGTATCCAGTCTTCATGAGGTAACTGTGTCACGGAGAATAAGACCATCCTAAAAAAGTGTTGTGCATTTCATGCCTAATTCAATCAGATTCGCATGAGCGGTCTTTGTGAGTTTGTAAGTTGTGTTTGTTGTTAGGAAAAGTAGAGTAAAGTTATTTAGTTAAGAGCTTTAATGTTACGAAAGAGCTTTAGTTTTGTGTAATCGTTAGTGAAAAGAAAAATCCTAGTTGGAAAGTTATGAATACACTTTAGTTTATTTGAAAAACGAAGTTGTTCGATTGAGGTCTTGGTTAAAAATTAAGTTGTAAGAGTGAAAGGATATATTTTCCTTGGTTCACTTTGTTTCTGAAAAGTTGATTATTGGATCAGTTGATTTAACCTCTGAATTGAATGGTTTAACGATTGTTTTTAAGAAATTAATTTGGGAATATTGTCTTTGCTTTGGGCCAATCTGCTTTATGTTTAAATGGTGTTTAAGTTCGAATTTTCATTTGCTGTTAAGTTAATAAACATGTTAACTTTAGATTTAGATTTTCTTTCTTGCTGGGTGATTGCCCCCAGGATAAAGTCAGGCAACGGGCTGGTAGCAGACTGCTTTTTTGTACATAGTTTTTTTTTTAGTTAAATATTATTTTTTTGAATAGTCGAATTTTGACATTCATAACATTTGGTGTGATCCAAATTTTAATCATAAAATGATCATGCTTAATGATAATGATAACAATTTGTGACAAATCCTCAAATATTAGTCCATTATTATTAACAATGCAACTACTTTTTTAGTATACAAACTGGTTGCTGATGCTTTAAAGTGCAAAGTAATGTTCATTGTCCAAGGAGTGAATCGCTTCTACAATTCTTTAAACAAGAAAAAAATATTGTTTTAAAAAACTGATAATGCAATAATACAGGTAAACGAGGAGTGTCGCAACAGTAAGTATACTGTTTTATAAGACTTTTTATTTAAATATATATAAGACTCGGCAAAAATCACAATTTATGTGCTTCAAGATACACTTCTTGGGAAGTCACACAGTGGTTACAATTTTTTTTTCAATAATTGTAGCAGTACCGGAAGCCATTTTCCATACGTGTGTTTTGTCATAGGTTCAATTTTTATGAATGCTTTCCACAGTCCCGTAATGATGATCCTCCTGCTTGAATTGCAACTTAAGGAAAAGGTGGAAATTAAACGGAGCTACACTAGGTCTGGGCTGTAGAGAGGTTGTGGAAACGTGATGTTGTCTTTTTTTGTTGCCAAAAATTCTCTAATCGAAAGCTGCAAAGTGAGAAATGGCACACGACAAATTCTCATCATCCAAAAAAAAAGCTAGCATGAGCAGGTCCAGTGTGAAAACAGTGATTATCATTTTTTCCATCACCATGAAATTAAGCACAGAGAATTCTACCATGAAGACAAACATTACTCTACAAAGGTGTCTTGGAACGACGTCGAAAAAGGGTCCAGCAAGTTTGAAGGGACATGACGAATTATTGAATGCCACAGAATGATATCGTTCCTGCTCACAGAGTGCTTTCAATTCGAAAGTTTTTGGTGAATTAAAATATCCCCACTTTTCCACAACCTCCCTACATCCCAGACCTAGCTTCCTGCAATTTATACTTGTTCCCCAAGTTAAAGTTCAAGCAGGAAGGTCATCATCATTATGGAACTGTGGAAAGCATCCATAAAAATCGATGAACAAAACACACATACGGGAAATGGCTCCTGATACTGCTACGATTAGTGAAAAAATATTTTTGAATGATTGTGTGACTTCCCAAGAAGTGTACCTTGAAGCACATAAATTGTGATTTTCACTGAGTCTTATAAATATTTAAATAAAAAATCAGAATACTTATTTTTTAAACACACCTCATATTTACAAAAAATATCACATAGTTAACATAAGGCAATGCATAGGCGTAGCTAGCTTCAAAGTCGGGGGGGGGGGCTAAGCCTCTCTTCTTATTTTTTAACATTTCTAAAAGTTAATCTTTTCGTTAATTTAAATTATTAACAGGTAACTACAATACACTTGTAACTACAATACACTAAAATGTGGCATAATTCGAAAAATATGATGATTTTTCCAAAGTTACTTGCGTTTTTTATTGGGCTTTTTTATTGGGTCACAATCTTTCTAGGAGAGGCTAAATTTTTTCTAGGGAGGGCTTAGCCACCCTAGCCCCCCCTCCTAGCTACACCCATAAGGCAATGCACAAAAGTGACGATTTTTGGTTCAATTAGAAGTAGGGTACTATATTCTCCAGTTCCTAATGACCCTTGGAGTGTATTACACCGCGACAGGATCTAGGAGTAGAAATTATCAAGACAAGTGTAACTGGTTGCAGAGTGACGCCATGTAGATTGGCTGTTCATTGGCTGTTCCTTAAATGACGTTATGTCACTAAAGTCAACTTCACACCCAGCGCTACCATTTGTAGATGGCAGGGTATGATAAATTCTGGTTGCCTTAAAGGTAGACAAACAGATAGGTATTTGGTTTTGAGAGGTGCACCAACTGCCCGAAGACTAGAAAAAACCTAACCTAACCTAATATGGCACCCACAGAAACATATAACTTAACAACACACTAAGATAAGTTGGTCAAGACCCGACAGCTTGGCCAATGCTTGACAGCAGGTTGTCTTGAGCTTGTCAGCTTTGGCTAGTTGGCTTACATGGCATGGCAATCTGGTCGTTTAGTTTGCGCCTTGCCTTACATTTGTTAACAGCTTGATTTCAGCTATACTAGCTGTACTAGTGAATTATTAATATTTTTCAACTTTAAACAGAATGGGTTTGTGTTCTCTTTTAATACAATTTTGTAACATGTGAATAGGTGGCTAAACCTTATTCAAACCTTATTCCAACCTTATTCAAGCATTAATCATTAACTGTTAATGCTTTTAAGGTTATCAAATACAATACAGGTGATTAATTTTAAATTAGAATGATAAATTTTGAATTAGCCAACATCGTTTAGCTAATTGGAACTTGTACATGAAAAGGAATCATGCTTCATCTGTAAGTGCATCAAATTATGCATTACATTTTAGAAAAAAAAATCATTGACAAAAAACCATTGATAATGGCTTTTCAGTTCCTCATAGTTGACAGCAGTATTAGGGTTTCTTTACTGGTATATGCCAGTACCGAAAACCGGTATTTTTCAGGATGTTTTGAATACCAAAAACCGTTTTTTTATTCAGTATTCAACTTGCCTCAGTTTAACCTTCATTTACAGACAATGAGTGCACTTTTCCTATTACAAATAACTTTTTCACTAAATAAGATCAAAGTTTTCTGATCAGTCTTTGAATGCACTTGTATTTCTAAAACTTTATCAAAAAACGAAAAATTGTAATACAATTTAATTTGATTTCTATTGTTTTTTAAATACCAAAAAATACTGGTAGACCTATTACTGGTTTTTGGACAATAATTATACCAAATACCGGTTTTACTAAAAGTACGGTATTTGAGAAACCCTAAGTAGTATGTTATTTTGTTTAAGCATACAAAATATAGTTTCTGTTATATACGGTATCGATGTTCTTTATGGTAGGCCTACTAATGCACAAGTTAACCTCTGATCAATTTAACCAATTGCCGAAGTATGGTATTTACATGTATACTACACATGCATTGTGTTTTAGTTGTCCTGTCAGAATACTCTTTTTCAAATTATATATAGATAGAAAGAAACTCCTAACAAGAAACTGTTTTTCTAATCAATCCATGTGAATGAGTAAGGTTACAAAACTTAAATAATGGTATAAAAAACTTACATTGACAAGATGCTTTGCCAGACAACTTAAGAAAAATTCTTTGCGTAAACTCATCACAGATTCAGATGAACTTTTTTTACACTGAAAAACCAAAAAACCAACCATTATAATACTTTTCGAACTTGATATTTAATCATATTTTAAATTTACTTTCTTGGTTTTTTACAAACATTCATACTGTATGTAGGTAACCTATTGCCTTTGTTGGCTACTGTCAGTACATATAATTAATTAGCATTAATTTCACACAATAGAATTTACTCATTACCTTTATAGCTTGTGTGCAGTCCATTATATTGGGTAAAAGTTCTTCTCTGTGCTGTTATATGAAATAAATTCTATAACGAATTGATACAATTTAATCCTCCATTTTACTTAGAACTTTACTTACCTTGGGTTTGAGAAATCTGTGAAATTGTTCCTTTACCATATTTTCGTTGACACCATTCTTCCCAAACTTGGAAAAATTAATATTAATAGTTCAATATTGGTACAGTACTACAAAAGTAATATAGTGTTTTATGAATTGTAGTACGTATAGCCCTTACCATTGATAGTTCTTTTAAAGTACACTTCACTGAAGCATAGTCATTAGAAATCTGCAACATTGCATGTATAAGTTTTATTAACTTGGACAATAGCATGGATATTACTAGCATACAAATAAAACAATGCAATTCAAAGATAAACTGTAAAAAAGAAATGTGATTGGGGCTGTTTTATTGTATTAGCCTAGTAAGTCCAAGAAGCATTACATGCTAAGGGGTTTTAGGCTGTGAATTCCAGCTTCATTATTTTTTGCTTAGTGCCTCTTTCTCTTGGTGCACTAAGCATGTATTAACTTTGCTTAATGGTTAATGCAGTATGCAGCCATGTTCTCTGTGAGACACAGTAAACTTGGTGTCTTTTGGTGAAGTTAGGCTTAAAGCTGATGAAAAGTGGAGAAAGTGTATAGGTTAAATGATCTCTGGGCCAACAGTTCAAAATAAAACCCTAAATAAGTTTTAATTTAAAGTTTGAACTTGCTCGAGCAAGTTCAAGCTTTAATTGCTGCCCAGATTTGGGCAGTTTTGGGTTGGGCAGTTGGGCAGCAATGATGAAATGTGTATTTGATTTCCAACCAAAATTACATACCAGTACCGGTAATCAGAAAAAAAATCACATTTAACCATACATAAAAAATAATAATGATTGCACCAACCCTGAGTTCTAAACTATTATGCACATGCCTTACCATAGCTGGACAATTCTAATGTGTAATTGAAAAGAACAGTTGTAGGTTATTGTGCAAAAGATGTTGAATCATAAGTGGTTTGCATCATATCAACGTCTGGATTTTAACAAGAACATTGATTGGCTGGCATCTGCATGCTTACACGTTGGCAGGGTATGCATGCAGATCAGCAGGGTTGAATAAACTAAACATACTACACACTGAAAGGCAGATTCTCGCAGGTACTCGCAGTATGATAAGCGCAGGAATAGGGCGCCCTGCAATTGAAGGGCACTCCAATTTTAATAAAAAATTTAATAACTAACAAACAAAAACTACTACAGTAAACTACTTGTAGTAAACAGAAAATCACAAAAAAAATATGATTTAGATGTTTAAAATGAATGTTGTTTTCACATAATCAAACCAATCTTAAAAAATATTTTTGCCCAGTTTTTCGACTTTCTGATAATAATAAAACAAATTACTTATATAAAGTGTCCAAAAGTCATCAACAAATTTCTTTTACTTTTTACTTTTGTTTTTAATTTTATTTCACATTGTTAAAAAGCAACTTGAAAAGTTTTTATATTATACTTTTTCTTAATTTTGGTGTAAATTTACAAAAACAAGCGAAAATTGGCTAAAAGAAAAGTGTATTTTTAACTTTATGCATATTAATGAGAACAAAAACTAAGGTAACCAAAAAAGACCTACCCTAGGTAACTGACCGGGTGGAATT
>JAQIWH010006618.1:0-12594 GCA_034695005.1 Cryptops parisi
TGTCACCCCATGATCATTGGCTATAAAAACGTTAATCGAAGCATCATGTGTTGACGTGCATTACAAGGATCAACACGCATAATACCCCTATGGTAACACCAGACGTTTCTATTAGAATGTCATTAAAGAAGCTGGTAAGGAATATAGTCCACTTAATCGCATCACGTGATTTAATCACCGATTTCACCATGAAGTTATTTTTAGTTTCTACAATGTTTTGGCTTTTCTGCATAACAGTGAATAGCTACAGCTTTGTAGTGCTTTCCTGTCGAGCACAGCGCATTGCTACACCTTTTGAAAGCTTTCCACCATAACACCGCGCACTGTTATGAAACTAGCAAACACAGTACTAGTGCAAATCAAAAATTGACAGCATAAAATTTTTTAGCCTTGTAGGTATATTGATACACTAAGTTGCACTTACAAAAACTGTTTTCATGATTTTGGTTATATATAATCACAGAGATATTTTCATGAAAAATAAATCCATTGAAACACAAACATTTTGTAGTCACTGTCGTTTCCCTTTGATAACGTCACTCGGAAAAATATTTTCCGAAATGACATTTTTACGTCAAACTGTTCCTCGGTACTGTTTCTAGCTTGTTACTTTTACCACTTGATGGATTTTTCAAAAAATGAAAGCCTAATATAATCGCTATCGCAAATTATCGTACTCCATGGCAGGCCTGCACAACGTTTGACCCATCTAGACTCATTATTTATGTGGTCCGGGACGACTATAGCACAAAAGTTTTATTTTAAAAAATGAACGATTGAAAAAGAAAAAAGTCGATTGTTAAAAAAAAAATCGGTATTAATTGACAAATAATCCGACTGTGTGGCCCACATGTATATTTCTTGGAGCAGTTTTGTCCCATCTACACTTTACGAGTTGAGCAGCCCTGATCCATGGAGTTTCTCACCGGAAAAACGGCTCTCCTGAACACTTTGAAAAATGTGGCTGATCTCTTAAGTCAACATTGCCCGAAACCCGTCAGTTATATTACAAATACTCTTTGAGTGTCCATATAACAAACCTTACCTGTATTTGAAAAATAAAAACCTGGTAATGGCAGTTCCACATTCAGGACATATCTTATTAACCATCAATTTTTCAAACAACCTTTTTCCACAGCCTCTTTTCCCTGAAAATAGAGTTGCCTCAAAATGTTGTACTCATTAAATAAAAGTAAATAATGAATAGACCGATTATAGTAAAATACCATTGCATTCTGGTCTGTACCTATGCATAAGCAGTTATCTCTCTCGTCATCCAAGATTTAAATTTCGTTTTGATTAGTGAAATTTTAAAATATTACAGTATTTTGCGAGAACATAACACACACCTGAATATAAGACACGACTTTTAGGGATTGAGTGAAAAATGAATTATATAGGAAACACCTAAGCAACAGCTTACTGAACAATGAAACTTAAGCTGTGATTGGCTCTAATGTAATGTGTCTTGTAATAAAGATACTGGAGGATATTGAAAACCCCAAATAACACACACATTCAATATTTTTGTTATATTCTACCCGCAATATATAATAATGATTTTTCGTTGTGCCTAGTTGTTTATTATAATTTAGACTAGTAAATAGCTTGTCAAACATGACTGTAAACTTTTCGATTTAATTATGAGATTCACTGTTTTAACTCATGTTGCTTTGCAACAACCGTTATTGTTTTTACTCATGTTGCTTCGCCACAACCGTTATTGTTTTAACTCATATTGCTTGGCAATACTCTTCCGAGTATCTAGTTCAGCATTTTCACACACAGTGATGCTTCCATAGCTGGTGAGGAAGCAAGCTCTAGTCTTTTATTATTAAGATAAGACGTAGCCAACGCCTTGCGTAAGCTATCTTGTACAAGACGCATCTTATATTCGGCAAAACAATACTTACATATTGTCACGAAATGTCGCCTTAAGTCTTAACTTGCGATTCACCGACAACTCAACTCACCCCAGCAAAGTCAATACAAATCCTACAAAAAGCTCATTGAACTTTAGCCCTCTGAAGCACAGTACTTTCTAGGAACATAACCTCAAAATAAAGAGAAATAAAACACTGTTTTTCACCTAATGTTAATGACTTAAAAAAAAAACATTTTTAAATTTTGACATTTATTAAATGGGTGCAATTAGTTCATTTTGTTAAAAAAAAAAATTCTAACACATGGTACTATAACAATTCACTATACACGATAAAAAATTCATCTTTAGGGCCAAGATATTATTTCATTTCATTACAACCAGCCCTAATGAAAAATTCATTAATAAATACTAAATTTTTTTTTTTACCAAATATAGCACAAAATACTAGGATTGATTTCAACACAATTTCACATTTCACACTGGAATCACGTTGCCAAGTATACACGTATAAACAAGACATGTTTTTTCATGTGTAGAAAGAACACACATGGTTAAACTCTTTCACAAAATCAATTCTTTTTGTTTAAAATAAATGCAAAATAAAGCATCTTACTCGTCCACTATACACATTCCCATATTCCTATCGTGAACGAACACATGATTATGAAATACATCGGAATTAAGTTAATCGCTGGATCAAAAAAATCAAACAAATAATAATAATAATAATAATAATAATAATAATAATAATAATAATAATAATAAAAAAATAAATCACACACCAATCACATTTCAACTTCCTCTCGTTGTCGTCGCATATAATTCTCCAACATTTCTTGAATCTTATCCGCTGAATATTTACACCGCTCAGAGTCACACATACATGTGAATGTCTTATATTTGATGATCCAAAATTTTTCACCATAATCAAAACTGGAAAAAAAATAAAAAAATACAAATTCGATTAAGTACATATTATACAGGGTGTCCACAAAGTCTCTTCACAATTTTGAAATTTTATTAAAAAAAATTGGATCGCTAGAATAATTTGATCATATTCCGTTGCAATATACTATCAAATTATCAAAGTTTATTACTGTTTATCAAAGTTTTTATTAACACTACAATTCGTCTAAAATAGCTAGAAATCGAATGTCATCCTATCAATTGCATAGGGCGGGGGTCGGCAACCTATGGCACCGTGTGGCACGTGGAACCATCTTCAATGGCACGCTGAGTGAATTGAAATAGAAATTGAATAAGGAAATTTCATAATAAAATTTCAAAATAATTCGAACCTCTTTAAACCGCCACGCATGGTACTCGATAAAAGTTTGGCGATGAACGAGGGTGGAGGTTTAAAGAACAATTAATGTGTGGGAAGATACATTGGTTCTGTGTTGTTTAGTGGCAAAAAGCGGGGGGTGGCGGTACATCGGGCGAGATTAACAAGGGTCGACTGTAATATTGAATTTGTTCCTATTAAGCTCTATTAAAAACATGTTAAATTAAAATCCAACGCTCTTATTGGGACATCCTATATTTTTAATAAATTTCTAAAATTATAAACAAGACATTGTGGACGCCCTGCATACATACACAGGGTGTTCCTGTTCGTCAAAATATTTACCACAGAGCTATGGATCAAAACAAAGCAAACAGCCCATATAAACATGGGTCCAGAAATACTTCTGAGATAACTCAGCGTAAAGTCATGTGAATGCCTATTGTCTTATAATTGAAGGGCTCGGTGCAGTAACCGGGTAGCTCCAATTTTTTTTTGCAGCAGTGGCTATACCTCCGCTCATAACAGCCGATTATAAATTGAATTTTAAATATATTTTTATTATACAATATTTTAAATTATACATTATATTGTGAGAGTATTTTAGCCAACGATTTTTGCCTATTCTTTTATAATATCTGTGTTACTACACATGTCATTTGAGAAAACGGAACTGTTGAAAATCAACAAAAATATAAATCATAATGAACCATTATGAATTTTAAAAAATGGAGCTACCCAGTTATTGAACCGAGTCCTCAATTGCTGTAGGTATGCAAATGAATATGCGTTTCTGGACCCATGTTTATATTTGATTTTTCTTTTTTTTTTTTGCTTTGTTTTGATGCATAGAATCTTGCGATTGAAATGTGCAACTAACCTTTCTAGGAACACCCTGTATAAAAGACATTTTTTTAGCACTAAAAAAAAGAGTTTCATATTCACCCTAACTCTTCATACGCTCTGATGTCACGACTACTAAAAAAGGCAATCCTAGGAAAACGCAAATCTTGGTGATCTATGAATACTTTAACTGGGACTAAGTTGGGCTCACATAGATGATTAATGAACCGACTTATGTTCCCGTAATATCTAGCATCAATGCAGTAGGTTTCACCATCCTATGAAAAAAATATATATATATAACCATAAAATGAAAACAAAATAAATATATAAATAAAATAAAATAAAAATATTAATATTAATTTTCCACATGGAAAGCAATCTTACCCGATTATCAAGATCAAACAAATAAGAATCGTCCTCTCGATGGTCAGCTTCAGAATCGGATATAAGCTCACCGATATATCTACAATACATGAAACAACATTACCAACTAGTGGTTAAGAGTAGTACATGGCTGAATACCTGATGACATGGTTAATCACTTACTCGCAAATAAAGGTTCCACGAGGGATGTCCCGAAGCGTTCGAACTCCCCAGCCTTTTCCTTGGGTACGATACAGTTGCAATCGAGCTCTAAATTAATTATTATAAATAATAATAATTCTTATGATACAATCGTAATAATTTTTATTATGTTAATGATGCTATTTATGAGTGTACTAATGAACGAATTGGGGAGTTGGGTGCAATAATGGCATAACTCAAAAAAATTGTAGTTTTAAGAAACAAAAAAGGGCAAAAAACGTCTGGCACCATCAAATCCAAGATTAAATAAAATTCCTGTCAACTGTACATTTATAGAAGCAAAATGAACAGGTTTCGCAAAAAAAAATCTGTTAACTTCAGTTGACAAACCTCAAGTTACGAGCTAATTTAGAAATGCAATGACACCGTTATTCCAAATATCGTGCTAATTTATAAGTGCATTGATGCCGTTTTTTAGATCACTATCTTTTCCATTGTTTTTTGAAGTGAAACGACCAGGAAGTGGAGCGACAAAAAGAAAGAAATAACAAAAAATTTCAATTTTACAATAGTCGTGTTCCATATTCTTGCTCCAAAAAGTCCGAAAGTGCAAATTATGTGCAACCCAATTTACGCTCTAGACCAGTCTAAAACGATTCAATAGATGCATTTTAAGAAATAACGACATAAGTGGGTTTATGCCATTTTCCCCACCCAACTCTTCAATTTTAACATAACCACAATTATTCATTGTCAAAAGTTGGATAATTTATCTCATCTCAAATTTCAACAACAAAATCGAAATGACTCGATACAGCGATCAACAACATTGACAAGCGAAACTAATAAACTAATCAACTTACGTGATCCCATGTTGAACAACACGGTTGTTGCAATTTTTCCAACAACGGCAAGCTCGATTGCATTCGAAAATCATTGGTGGATCGAGAAGATTAAACTCGGGCACAAGTCCACCTTCTTGCGTATACCAACATTTTAGGCTTAAAGCACTGCACGAGCATAATACTGAAGAGCAGTCATCCATGCACAGGCAGTTCTTAAAAATACACAAAAACATTATCAGAAACGAAACCACTCTATTCTAAGGCTGAACAATATTGTAATGACTAGTGATCATGACTAATGAAAAACACAGCGTACCTGAAGCGATATGATATTACGATCAACGTTCATCGGAGAAGTTTCGCAGTTTTCTGTAACGTACAGATAATCAGTGGGGAATGGTTCATCGTCTACACCATTCATGCATGGAATAGCAATCTGTTCCTTTCCCATAGACGCATCCCTACAATTAATAATAATAATAAAAATGTTAAAAAAAATTATATATTTTTGACAAACAAACAAAAATGATAATAATAAATCAATACTCACTTATGCAACAAAATTTCCACACGAGTTGTTCTACATTTGGAAAACCATTTCAACTTCATGTTCATGCTTAGTGCCATCCAAGTTTGTGACGTTTCGTCAGGGCAACACTGAATCACAGTGAATAAAATTCAGTTACCCAACCATTTTTCTTTTAAAATTTATACGATACTAAAGCACTAGAAGCCCTACTAGACGGACGAGTCTAAAGGATTTGTACAAATTTTGGGAATAAGTTCTAGAGACCTAAACAACAGAAAATGTCCTATGGACATTTTATGGGGTTGGATACGCTTGATACTGGAATAAACAATTCAAAGTTTGCCTACAATGGCTGGTGAAATTATCACATCAAATTGTCTCATCGCAAGCAAACTTCGAACCGCCGTAACTCCAGAAGCAAGCATTTCCGACCCCACGTTCGCAGAACATTTTCTGCTTGTTTAAATCCCTAGAACGTATTCCCAAGTTTGTACAGACCATTCGGAAGATTCACCCTGCATAATGTTAAAATGTTTCTTACCAATAAAGCAGTGTCGTTTTCTTTGTTCCTGACATCAATATCAGCACCGCGAGCTAAGAATAAACTAAATAGGAAAGAAAAAAAGAGATTAAAATAATACAAGCTTAAAATAAAATCTTTATCGAAATGGGAGCAATTTGTATTGATATTAATGGAAAAGAAAAATTAGCTAGAACGCTTCTTACATCACGCAATTATAATTGTCCTGACGAGCTGCGATATGGCTGTAAAGCAGATAACAAAATATGCTTTTAAATTGCAGTAATTTTCAGTAATAACATCAAATAAAAAATCAGTCTTACAGTGGTGTATCTCCATGTTCATTAACACTGCACACATCGCATCCTCTATTGAGCAACATTTCACAAACATCCAAGCCACCAGAAAATGCGGCCCAATGCAAGGCAATGTTTTGCTCCTAACGAAACAACAAAACTTAAGTTGACACTTTTTTTTTTTCAATTTAAGTAATACTTCAGGGAGCATAATGGTAAGCCACATTTTTACATCAAACTGTTTCTCAGTACTGTTTCCAGCTCGTTCGAACTTACCACTTCCTGGAAAATTCCAGAAAATAGCGGCATGATATGGAGAATTACCTTGTTGCTTAGTATGGGAGTTTCTCACCACCAGAAAAACGGCTCTCCTGTACGATTTTCAAAAATGTGACTCACCATTGTGCTGGCCGAAGCCGTTAAGACTTCTAAAATTTCACGAAAGTTGTACAAGGTAATATCTTACGTTATCTCTTATGTTAGGATCACTTCCATGATCAAGTAGATAGCGAACAACTTCTTTATGTCGATGTTCAGACGCCCACACAACGGGTGTCCATCCTCCATCATCCTATTTCAAATATTATTCTGGTCAGCAACTTTAATATAGACTTTCCAAAAGCAAATTACATGGAACACAATAAACACTTTTGATTCACAGAAGGTTGAGTTCATTGGAAAGCGCTGCTGTTAACGAAACCATGGTTAAGGTACACTAGGATTCAATATACGAGATAAGGGATTGTGCAAAAAACAAATAAAATAAATAAAAACAGCATTAAATGTCATAAGTTTGAGTTTTCACACATTTGTGAACATTTAGGACCCTATTGGGTTGGTTCAATGCATTTTCTATGATCAAGTTCCGGTAATCTCCAGTGGTATGTATCTATCAGATAACACTGTACCATCATCTATAGGTGAAAATGTTATCAGTGGAAAAAGTAACGCCATCTAGTAGAGTGGGACATGAACCAACACTGGTAAGCAATTCAAAATGAGTATTATTCACCAGTTGCTTTTTAATAATTTATTTTTTGGAATTGACAAATAATTCTACAATACAACGAAACCTTAAGATTGAAAACACATTCGCAACGAATTGACTAATATTATGTTCGACTTGCTTCGCCTTTCTGTTAAGCAAAAACTGAACCGACTAAAAATCAATGAACAAACGTTCAAAATACAAGGCGTTTCATTCGCTCGCTATCGGCTTCATCTTTTCCCTTATTACTTTCAAACTAATGGGATGTAATTTAGTGAAATTTGACAAAGCAATACCTTGGTGTACGAGAAGCATGGTGATCTCGTAGCAAGTTTCGAAAGTAGTCGCCATTAGCATCAGAACATGCCAGTATACGTCTCTCCTGTCTCAATAATTTTGTGAACCCGCTGGACGAGGAATTCCGTACTGGCCATCTGTCTTGCGTACTTGTCTTGATGCTAACGGATCCCACTTTCAACACATGCTATGAGATCATCATGCTTCTCATACAGCAAGGTATTTCCATGTCAAATTTCTCTGAATCATGTTCATTAGTTTGAAACTTACGAGAGAAAAGCAGAAGCTCATATCGGGTACAACGCCCAATATGTTCTTGGAAGTTGATGTTAGCAATCAACAGCTCAGAAAAATAGCAAAAAGTATCCATGTCACCGATACAATAATAGAAGGATTCGTTCAAATTAACCAGTGATTCTGTTTTTCATTTCCATCCCAATCCATCGCATCATAAAACCAAAATGCAAATGCAGGATTTCGGCGACAAAAGCTTAGACGAATAGCTTGCGCTTTAGCTTACAAAACTATATATGTATATAATATGTGGAATATAACCTTACCAGAATGTTGACATTTATATGGCCAGATTGAAGCAACACACTACACGCATCCAAATGACCAGCTCTGGCAGCAAGATGCAACACAGTCATACCATCTTCTCCCTAAATCAAGATATTGCACAATGCCTACATTTAGAATTACACAATCACATATAATAAATAATAAGTCACGCTGCTACTTTTGTATTATCAACTCACCCGTGCTTCCAAATGCACGCCAGCATGAAGCAGATAGTGTACGACAGCCATCTGCTTGTTTTCTACTGCAAGCATGAGTGGTGTACGCAGCTTATTGTCAAAGACGTCCAAGTATGCTCCTGCCTATAAAATTTAGTCCAAACAGAGCTATAGACTATGCAAGCAAAATGAAATTTTCAAAGTAAACGTTCATTTCACACGTATAGTACAAGCAACCCTTTGCTTTAAGCACCCCCCAGTCTGTTTTACCACCATTTTACTTTAAGCTTTATTTTGTAACATTCATCTTACATTCAGCAATTTTTTCCAAGTATGTTTTTTTTTTTCTAAGACACATTTAAAATTACATCACAAATAATATATGAACACTGTACTTGTATCTATAAAAATAAATATATACCAGTACTGTATGTGAAAATTCATATTTTAAGAATTAAAAATCAGCAATATATAAATTTTGTAAAACAAACTTTTTTTCCAAGTCATTTCCAATATTGTAACTTACATTGAGTCTTGAAATAAATACTGTATGCAATAAAAATCAATCTAAGAAAACAGAAGCAAATTCAAACAATAGGAAACGTGGAACAAAAGGCACCCCAGTTTTGACGCAAAAATCAGTTTACACAATATCTTTCGAAGCACGTCCACCGTTTAAATCGGAAGTTACGTGTATTATAACTGATGTAGTTCTTCTCACCTGATGAAGTACATGCACCATCACTAAATGACCAGTAGCACATGCTGCATGTATAGACGTTTCATTATCATGTTCGTCAAATTTATGGTTTGGATCGAATCCCATTGCTGTTGAATTTTAAAGATGATTTCCAATCAATGAATCTGAAGGTACACCAAGTTTTTCTTTCAACAACAAACAATTTCTTACCCAGCATATGAAATATTTTCTCTACATCATTGCTTTTAGCCGCATTGTACATGCTTTTGATTGTGTAACGCAAATTCATAGGCCTAAAAATAACAAATATAAAACGTACTTAGGAACTTTTTTTTCAACTTGCTTTAGTTTAAGCAAGTCGATAATTAAATTGCATACTTTTCTATTGCAAGATTCACAAGCATCGACTCGAGTTGAGCTCGGTCAGGTCCGACTGGAAGCCCTGCTATTGGTCAAAAAACAACAAGTCAATTATTTTATAATCGAAAAAATTAAGTATGATTCATGACACAACGAGATGGAAAGAAACAAACCTAATGATATTTCTTTTCCAGTGCTTGAAATTTTGAATTGCTTAGAATCACCTTCTACCTCAAGTTCGGGCAACTCGTTACCACGTATTATGCTCATTCGAGCTGATGGTCTAATACAAAAAAAAAATAATATTCATAAATTAAGTAAATAATGACGACAAGTTCCTTAACAAACGAAATTTTATAATAGGCTTTAGATATTGTCACCACATGTCGCCCTTTCATTCAAACCTGAACCACACCGCAGAGAAGCTTAACTGTCATTAACTTTTGCTATTTATCAAAATACTTACTGCTTATCTGTTTGATGCTGTTTAGGAAAAATCACTAATGGCTTCGACATGCTAATCCGCAAGCGAATGCGAATCCATTCCGACGCTTGCCCGCAATGAGGACAGAGGCCTTGGCCATTGGAAACAAGACAGCAGCGCTCATGAAACAAATGCCATGCTTTTGAAGATGCATCGTTGCATTTCACAAATTGTCCCTAATTAACAAAAAACAATAAATGTCAAAAAAGTCAACTCGGTGAACCGCTACTTTTCAACAACAACAACAACGTTGAATCTGTAAAACCAACCTGAGTGCAGAAAATTCCACATCGTGGACAACAATGATGAGCACGAAGACGAGACCGGTGAATTTCACACAACGCTGTGAATGGTACGACTTGTGACGACCTGTTCAGCAGTGGTCGTTTGACGACGTTGCAACATCCAATCAACTACACACACAAAAAAAAAACACACACCGGTAACATTACTCGATCTGTGATCAAGTTTTTTTTTAACGAACGCCCGGTGTAAGATTCCTTGCAGTTACCCTGTCATCAACGCTGTCCAGAGCTTGGCAAAACATTTGTTTCGTATTCGAAACATTTGGTGACGGAGTGCACATTTCTTGGCAGGTACAAAGTAGTAGTTCGGGTTCGACGGACTCCTGTAAACCAAGAGACTTTTCATCTATTATGCGACTGCAAGCCCAAAGCCTTAACCAAGATTTCTAATCAAAGTGCATTTCGAAACGAAACACCATACACACCTGTAGCTGTCCGCTTATATCTTCCATTTCAGTTTTGAAAGTGTTAGGAGTCATGGCTAAAAAAATGAATTAAAACTAAACGATTAATAATTTAAAACAAACAAAACAATAAAAAACTCCTCAACTGTTTGCTTCGAACCTTTTTTCGCTCTCTTTGGTGACTGTTCGTTAAAAGCCCATTGAGGAGTTTCTGAATCAAATTCAGCCATTTCATCTTTTTTCCGCTTTGACCCATGATGCTGTTTGACGCTCGATGCTATGCTCGACTTTTCGGATGAGTCACCTGTTCAATTTATTAGCAAAATTAAAAAAATAAATTGTTTTGTTGCTTTTCTATTTTTGGAACAATGTAAGAGTAATAAAGATGATTTAATGTTTTTACATTCTCCATTTTCCACAATCTGATTCTGTAAGTTTCTGTCTTCCTCAGTTACGTCACGCAACGCAGCGAAATCGCACGCATCCTCCTCAGTGGTATTGTTCAAGCTAACATCGTCGGCTGCAAGTTGAAAAATGAGTTATTGAAGCTGACTTCTACTTGAAATGTTGTTTTCAGGATTAAGACAGCATACGCACTTAAAACTACTCAGAAGGCTTAAAACAAACACAAGATTACAAAATTTTATTATTAAGTTATGATCTTTAACAGAAATATTTATTTATTTATCAATACAAGTTGTCCACCATAAGATATCAACATTTAGAAAGTCAATTACTTTTGCATATCGAATTATACAAATTTGATACTTGGTGGAATGGAAGCAGAAACTCAAAACGTTTATGTGGAAATTTCATAGTGCATGTCACAACCACAGTGGCGCCGAGTCAGTCAATTTTCAAGATGGCCACTCCGAGCTACCGAGCAGAGGTTGTGTGGTGGTATGCAGAAAGTAATGCAGGTCGACTGGGGGAATTTGCAAAACACATGGCACGAGTTTGACTGCCGCCTAGACATTTTTCGTGGAACCAATACAAAAGCACTCATGTGGAGATGCGCTGAAGTTATGTTGTTTTTTTTTAATGAAACTCTGATAATGTTTACTATCATTTCCATATTTTCGTGAATATAAGATAGAACTTTTAGAGGTTTGAGTAAAAAATGAATTATATAAGACGCACACATGAGATACACTTAAGAAACAGCTTACTGAACAATGAAACTCAAGCTGTGATTGGCTCTAATGTAATGTGCTTTGTACTAAAGACACTGGAGAATACTGAAGACCCCCAAATAATACACTCGTTCATATGTTTTATTATATTCTACTGGTGATATGATGATGATTTTTCATTGTACCTAGTTGTTTATGAGAAGTCCACAAATACAATACGCAGCTAGAAAGCGTCTTGTGCAAAAGCTTATACAAGACGCGTCTCATATTTGGGAAAAAACGGTAAGTTATTGTTTTGTACCTTCAAACCTTAAGTGATTAAAATGTTCAAATCTCATGGACACCCGGAGCGTTCTACAACCAAGGGCGGATCCAGAGGGGGGGGCGGTGGGGGCGATCGCCCCCCCTTGAATCTCGGGTCCAGACTACCTTCTACACCCACTGAAACCTTTCTC
>JAQIWH010006619.1:0-12594 GCA_034695005.1 Cryptops parisi
TCATATAGGTAGGTACTTTGAGATTTTAACGAGAGCACTGACTGGAAATAAGTAGTCAAACATTTTAAATACTAGAAATAAACCCTCGTGGTTGGAATGGTAATTACGGGGAGTTGATAATTAAATGCAGTGTTTACACTCATGTTGCTTCGCAGCAACATGAGTTGCTGCGAAGCTTACGTTTACTTTCAACCCGAACTGAACTTAAATTTGCGCCACGTTTTATTAAATTTTTATATGAGTTAATTTTCATTACAAAGTTTCGTTATTAGATAGTAGAGAAACTATTACTAGTAGATAATGTATACACTGCTAAAAAACGTGATTGTTTAGATTTGAACCTGATTTCATTTGACGCAAAAACGCTGGCTTCATCAAATGTCGAAGAGACTGCGGTTGAAATTTTGATGGCCAAATATCAACTTTGCTTACTTTTACTTAACCAGTATATTTTTTATAGAGGCAAAGAAAAGTGAGCAATACGATTCGAAATTTGTCATTGACCGTTATTGATGAAAGAAATGACACGAGGTGTCCAGTTAAAAACGCAGTTTCTTTTAAGGGTTACAATCTGACCTGATTTACATTTTTCTTTTTTGTTTTTTAATTCTAATAACAACGTTGAAAACCTTCAGTCTACTACGTGACTACGATCACTAGTTCATTTTTTTAAGTGTGTTGTAATTAGGCCTAATAAAATAATTACTATTAATCATTACATTTTTTCCTTGTACCTTTTTTCATTCTAAAAAATATTGGATATTGAACTATACGAGAAGAAAAAAAATTTAGCCAGCAATTAGTTTTATTTTTTTTTCTTTTTCTCTCCACTTCAATAATAAACACCAGATGTGACATTGTATACTATAGAGCGTGTAAAAACCTAAGTACTTCATATTGACCTGCACGTGGGATATTAAGCTATAAACATCGTTCTGGGTAAAGTACCACAAGTCGGATGGTGACTGGAATACGAAATAACACACCAACTTCGTTAGTTTTTCTTCCTTCATCTTGTACGGGCCATTCATGGCACAATGCCCTGCAGAATAAAATGAAGCTGTGCCACAACTTAATGAACCCTTTATTGCAAAATATATCAAGGGCTGCTCTTTATTAATTTCATTGTTGACCACTTCATTAGAAACAATAGCTTTATAAATCGTTGTACAAAATATTATATTAAAAATCCACCAGGTCGATAGAGTTAAAAGTCGTTGTTATTGATTGATTGATTGTTTATTTGCAGTCTAATTATATAAGATTAAAGTTATTATCTAGCTACATGTGTAGTTTCTTGGAAACCCAATAAATTGATCGTTCGAAAGATTTCTGATCAAAATTAAACTAAACACAGTCGCTAGTTTGGACCCCTGGATCACCCCCTTTGTCTGATTTAACAACCTCATTCAATACCTCCATGTCCTTAATTTGACTGTATGTATTATTAAAATATATGTACAATGTAGTTTAATATAAAATCTGATATAGTGGTTGTTACCGATATACAAGTGGTCGTCAATTTATGCGTGTGCGAAAACCTCGGATAAATTGAAAATCGCATACATCCAAATGGTCATAAAAAACACTACAGCCGACCATTTCAGCGTGATGAACATTTTGGAAGGAAAGTACCGCAGTGTACAATAGTAGCAGTTGAGAGAATGTTCAAACATTCGTACACAAAAATGGATAATAGCGAAAATTTCCCGCTTATAACGAGCATCTGATAGGATTTCTTGAGTCGCGTAATAGTGAAATCGCATATACAGGACTCGAATAAATGATGTATACCCATTATATCATTGCATGTTGTAAGTAAACCTGCAATACGACTAATTAGGTTGTAGGAAAATCTTGTTGGAGTCGTGGTGGTTTATTATTAGCTATCGGTTATATCAAGTTTACAGAAATTTCTCGGTGTTTGCGGTTTTGCATATATGAGACGTTACGTTAGTAATCACACTAAATGCTGTTACATTAAATTTTTTCACTATTTTGTATAATGGTGGTTCACAAATAATGGGACTTCGACGATACAATTTTCGATTTATGCGAGGTATCCGCTGAGTATACCATAAATCGAGGATTTTCTCAATAATGTACTTCAAAATTATTCCATTTTTTTTTAATATTATTTTTGGTAAGTGTTGTTGTACTTTATCTTGGATGCTTTTAGTTTGGTAAAAACTTTGTTGTAAATTTTTATTACAGTCAAGTCTTTTTTAATCGATAAATTCAAATCTTTCATTGAACATTGTATGTCGTACTATTCTGGTTGCTAAACTCTGTCAAATCTATAATCTTTACGTAAATATATAAAAAAACAAATTTTCAGTCTTTGATCATTTGATTGAATGTTCATAGTACATTGGTCAAGAACAAGACAAGACTTCCAATGTTTTCTGTTAACGTTATGTCTAGACTCTTGTTGTTGTTGTCGTTGTTGTGGACAAGACTTTTTTTTCGTATTGGTTTAACGTAGGCGGATGTTTGGTTTGTTTTATCATCGTCGGAGGTTTCCAGACAGTAGACAACATCAGTTGACGATTGTCTGTTTTCTTCCTCGACATGATCAACCCACTGAGTGGGTCAGACTTCTTGGTCGTCGGTCGATGTCTGGTTTTCAGTCTAGGTGCCATGACCACGCCTCCTCCATCTTCTTCTTCTTCTCTACTACTACTACTACTACTACTACGGCCATGAACCCAATCCAGCTTCCAAATAGTTTATTTCGGTAGACAACCTCAAGTAGTCACACTGTCTTCAACAAGAAACTCGTTTACTGGCTAAAGTAGTGGTGGCGTGTAATGAAGATGGCGGTTTTTTCTTTTTTTCTTATTCTTCTTAGCATTTTTTTTCCAAGTGACGAGGTGCACTGGCGTCAAGCTGACTAGTCTTGACGTTGTTTTTTCTTCTTCTTCTCTTCCTTCTTTTCCTCATTTTCTTTTTAGGTCTCTCCTTCTTCACCAACGTCTTTTAATCTTTATCGAGGTTCAACTTTTTCCCCATCTGGCTTATAGTTTTAAAGCTAATTTTCGTTTCTTTTTTCACTCAAATTGACCGCATTATTTTTTATGACCAAATTCTGGAAGCTTCTGGTAAACGCCAAAATAATTCAAACATGATGAGGAATTTTTTTAAGCCGATTGATTGAACTTAAAGAGAGACGAAAAGTTTGAAATAACCTGTATATATTGTTATATTTTTTCATTTAATAATAAAGTGTTGAAAGTAAATTTGAAAAAAAACAAAACCTAACTAAAAAATTAAGTATGAAAACCTTGGAGCAACATTCCAAAGAATTTTTAATTTTATTTTAGGACACCAACTTATATTTAGCTAGAAGGTGATTTATTTTAAACCCTCCAAATATTTAACATTGAAAATTGATTCAGATATCTTTTTAATTTAATTAAGAAATACAGTTGAATCTCCGTATCCGCAGGGATAGGTTGCAAGTCAATCCGCGTATACCGGAAAGCGCGGAAGGTAGCGAAAGCTATTTATTACAGGTAAATACGTAACTATGATATTTATAAATTATGCAAAGAAAGACACCAACAACAATAACTGATGATAATAGAATAGAACAATGCAATTTTAATAACAATTTACGGCTTCTCGTTGGCATCTTTGAATTGCCAGCATCACTTTTGTTTCGACTGAGAGCAATTTCTTTAAAAACAAAAGACACCCACAAGATTTTACCACGATATTAAGAAATTCGCACAATTTAAAAGTTATAAACTGTACGAATTTCCATATAATATATGCCCGAAGTCAACCGCGGATAACTGAAATCGCGGATGCTGAGCCAGCGGATACGAGGTTCTACTGTATACTTACTATACAGTCCATAAGGAAGTCAATGAGACTGTCAAAAAATATTAGTTTAAAAAATTAAATTAAATAGAATTGATTTAATTTTGTCAAAATTAATTGAAATTTATCAGCAAAAAAAAAACACAACTTAATCATTATGTAACCAAAAATAAAAAATCTTGTCATAAATTTATAAAGTAAACAAGTGAAGTAACCTTTTTAATATTCATAGTCAACAGCACTCGTTTCTCGCATAAAATAACCATACGCAAACTAAGAAAAAATATTAGTTAAAAAAACATAGTTATGTTATAAAAAAAACAGTCAACAAACCTATAAAACAAAATAACTACTTTTATGCTGAATTGCGACTTAAAAACTTCTAGGTAACAAACTTGAACGGAAACTGGAAGAAGTTGTTGTTGTTGTTGTTTTTTTTTTTTTCTGACATTTTATATACACTTAAAATTCATTGGCAGAAATACAAGTATTGAAAGGTAGTTATTAAATCAAAACTGTAAAGGTTCACTATGGATATAAATGAGTAGGAGTTGGTGGTGATGATGATGAAGACTTCAAGGCATTTTTTCGACCTCGAATAGAAATGTTGTTATTGTTGCCTTGGATTTCGTGATGTGTGGGAAGAAGTCGATGTTCTTTACAACAACTTTGATAACATAATGTTTTTGCACTTAACGTACTTTAAAACAAGGACCATAACGTGGTGGAAAATGTTTAACAATGCGATTTGAGAATTTGTATAGTGGCTTGATGGTCATTTTGATCCGATACGCTGTATCGAAATGATATCGCATCAATGACTATTGTTCACTTGCGTTACAGATCAAATGCAAAAAAAAATTATTTTTATACACTATTGAATTTAATTTTTGGTACCTTCTGATTAACTGAGAGACCCGCTTGTGGCGCTACTTGCTTGTACTTATGGTACTGGTACCCCAGTTATCATTGCAATAAATGGCATACCTCACGTGACCATTGTTCAAATAATCCATTAATTTCGTGATTTTTCACACGACTTTTATTTAAATGTAAATTGCGTTCCCGGATACAAAATGTCAGAGAATCGTTTTAATGATTCTAATTAACACACCTTTGCAGCCCAAATGACACGTTCATTTGCTGATCCAACCTTAATATTTCGGCATTACTAGACTAAGCCTTTGGGTATATGTTGTGTTGGAAATTGTTCAAAACAAATTATTTTGTCATTTACAAACTATTAGGTCACGATGAAATAAATGCAAAATTAAGTGTGATTTTTAAGGTTGTTTTTTTTTTTACTTCATCTCTGCTCCCACATAATTCATTTAAATAAGAATGCCATCAACATTGAATGGGAAAGATTAATTAGAAGCTAAATTCAAGTTAGTCGTTTTGTCCAGGGTTTAGCCCCGAAGCGTAAACCCACTTGATTTACGATTCGCTCGACGTGAAACACCAAACGAAAACAATAGCAAATAACTTATAAATGTCATTCGAATGATCTCCCATGATAAATGGAGTGTCAAAATAAATAATTAAACAAATTCATAAAGAAATTAAACTTTTTTTTTTTTTCTGTAGTTTCTTTTCGGAATGTTTTATGAATTGTATTGCATCTTAAAAATCTAATTTACGATATTTGCGACTTAGATTTTACTCGAGATGTTAATATTAGTACAGGGAATCCACCAATTTGTATGCGAGGGTTATGTTCCGCGGAATAAATTCTCGTATATCGAAATTCCAATTAAGTGACAAGACAAACAAACCGTTGTGTATCATCGCACAATAGCAAAAATTTCTTGCCTATAACGAACATCTGCAATCTATTTTGTTCGTTACTTCACTAGAAATGAAGGAAATCACATTAGTCGAAAACTTCCTGTACTGTCACATACAGTGACGAGGGGGGGGGCAGGAAGCATATTTTGAGATTTAAACACTCAAACATTTATTTGGAGTTCGATTTGCCAAGAAACAGATGTAATTTTTAGACATATCCGTCATGAAATTTTAGGTGACCCCCCTCCTCCCGAAGTCGGTTCGCCACTGGTTACATACATCGATAACAATGATTGTGTACATTCTACATTGTGTATAGTGGTTAATTTAACAGTATTATTATTGTATACTGTAATGCTGAAATTTACTTCAAGGTACAAGAAATATAAGGTTACAATAATGTCAAATCAATCACTATACACAGTACAATATTGAACTTTACAGTGAACGCACACTTTATTACTGTATACAGTATTATATTGTTACAGTATTGTAACGATATAAAATCAAGTGAACCAACAACTTAATATTTAGTTACACAGTTTAATTTTAATCACAATTACAAAAAGTAATGTGTTTTTTACAGTTGTTATTGTCATAACAACTTAATTTAAAAAAGTTGAACCCTTCTTTAAATAAGTTATTGCTACTTTTAATTTGGGTCCAAAATCCTAAAATAAAATGGAAGAGTTCATGTAGGACAACGATTTCCATTATCAAAACTTTTCGTCCATTTGCCATTTCTTTTGCCTCATTCATCTTGCTGGAGAAAGGCAAAGGTGTTCTTCTAGCAGGTTCTTCTTCCTCTTCCTCATTCTTCTTTTTTTACTTTATTTAGTTTGTTTTTTTTCTTCTTCTTCTTCTTCGTTCTTCTCGTCATCAACTCGATTCCCTGTCATAAATTGATTCTCTTATCTTGCAGGCCGCACCCACAACCAGAACTACGTGCTCTGGCGTTTAGGGACCATTGCCTCCGATGGGCTCAAAGACTTGGCTGAAAATGGTAAAAGCGACCTACTCGACAGTGAAACCCAGGGACGTGCGGGAGTTTTCGATGAGTTTTTGGTACCCGCTATACCTAAAGGTGTGGGTAAGAGTGAAGCCGTCTTGTTTGCTGATGGAAATCATTCGAGGGTAAAAGAAATGGAACAATTTTTCAACCCCCTGCTACTTTTAACTACTACCACGTTTCATGTCGGTGACACGTTTCTATATATATACATATATATATTCTCGTTTCTCTTTATTTATTTTTTTTTAGATTTCTTTGGTTTCGAGAATCGTTCCGAGTCCTGACTGGTTTATCGGCATTGATAGTTTCGATTTGTGCGTGTTAGGCAAGTGGGTGGATATGGTCACGCTTGAACTTGATCCAACGGATGCTGGGACTGACAATGGGTTCACTTTCACCGCTCCTAACTGGGCCAGTGAACCGAAGGAAAAAATCTACAGGATCACAGCCCAGTTTCCCAATCATCCTGCTAACTCGTTCCACTATCCGCACTTGAAGAAGCTACCACCTTTGGCTACTGTCAACTTCATTAAGGTAATATACAGTGGTAATTTTATACTAATGCAGAAGATTCTTGATTTATGCGGAAATTTCACCATAATCGAAATTGGCATCTATCAAATCTAAAAAAAATTAAACATTTTCGTATCACAAATTATCAAATTCGTATATATGGAAACCGCCCAAATCTAGAACGTATGTGTACGTAAAGTATTATACATGATGAAGCGTTTAACGTGAGACATCCAAATATTATGAAAACAAGCATGTGACAAAGAAATGTATAAGACAAACATTGTTCGCTTATGGGACCTTTCCAATGGTGCTATTTTCATTGACCTTGAAATTAATTTTCACGAAAATCCCATTTTTTTACATCGAAAACTTTTAGTCGTAGCTATCAAATCATATTTAGAAAGCTGTCAAAATCCACTTTTGTTTTTTTTAAACAATCCAGCCGAAATAAAAATTCAACCAACAACAGGTATTATATAGCAAGAACTTCTCTGCAGGTCATTCATATTATGCAGAAAAAAAGAGTTCAATTGCCAGACAGTCAGTCTTATTTAAATTAGATTAACCATACCTAAAATCTCTTTTCTGCATAGTTTGAATGACTTGTAGAGAAGTTCTTGTAGCAGCTACATGCCTTATACTACCTATCGTTGTTTAAATTTTTATTTTGGTTGGAAATAAATAAAACAAAAGTGGATTCTGACTAAAATAAACCCGTGGCTCCAAATTTCTAAATATGACTTGATAGCTACGACTTATGGTTTTTTTCGATGTAACAATGGGATTTTTGTAAAAATTAATTTTAAGGTCAATAAAAATAGCACCATTGGAAAGGCCCCTCATATTCAAACGTTGTTTGTCTAACATATTTGTTCGTCACATGCTTTGTTTCCATAGTATTTGGATTTGTCATGTTAGATGACTCACTCTTCACACAATACTGGGTATACTAATGCTTCGTTGACACGATTATAAGTAAACAATGGGTATCAAAGTCCATGGAAAGTCTCTTTTGCTTTCTTTCTATGGAAATGCCACCAAGGATTTGCTGCCTACGTCAAATTATTCTTATCTTACTTTTCTTTGGATTGTAAAACAATAGTTGTCTGACTTTGTGAATGTCAGAAGAAACCTACTTGACTACATGTTTTTGGAAGCAAGCATTACAGCTGTCATATGGCACAATACTGTATAATGACATTAAAGTGGTAAAAGATTCATGTTTCAGCAGATCAAATCTGAATCTATACTATTGAGCGTACCTCAGTAAATGTGCTAAAAGTATTAATTACGTAATTGGTACATGGGAAAACATTCAATTTGGAATGATCAAAATAAAATGTTTCAATGACATGAATTGAAGTACCGTAATGTATATCAATACTTAAGAAATGATACACATATTTTAGTGTGTCCACAACATCTGCATATTTAATTCAAATTGGTAACCAAATCACATATTTTTTATCATTGATTTTAGACAACATGGTCATTTTTTTTCATCATTCGACATTCGCCATGTTTTCGATTTAAAATTACTATTTGGTTTGAATACGCACAGACACCAGTATACATGTTTTTAATAACATTTTCTAGCTGAGAGAATACGAATTGGGGCAGACATTTTTCAACGACGGACGTCAAGAAGCACCACGGTTTTCTTACGTACCGGAAGACGACGTTTCCAATACCGTAGAACCAATCCTTCGAACCGACCGCACTACCACATCGTCGTCTTATTACGCTCGCAGAACACGAATCGAACCTGACGAACCCGGTGTGAAACCTGGAGATACGTTGCGAACCGTAGACGACGATCTCGGTAACAACATTCGTAATCCTTACGTCAACAAAAAGAGTGGTCACCCAACGAAAATACGAGGCAACGCACGTGAGTTTGTTGACATATATTATACTTAATTGGAACGAACAATCTGGTTACTTATGACAAATTTATATATATATTTATTACCAACAGGTGTTCCTCGTAATTGTCGAGTAAGTGCTTGGTCCGATTGGTCAGCATGCAGTCGTACATGTGGTATAGGTGAGAAGAGACGTACACGTACAGTAAGGAAGCATGCACGTCGAGGAGGAAAACCTTGTCCCAGTTTAATAGAAACCAGCTGGTGTGGCAGCGCGCGTTGCGCTAACAGTTCCAAGTCCTATTTTGATTGGTAGGTAAAGGGTGAGATGATGAGGTCAAATCAGATGATCATCACCACAGAGGCTGTTTTTGTTTTTTAAAAATGAAGGAAGAAAAGAATCTATGTTAATCTCCCATTATTTCCCATTTTCTTTTCCAAGTAGCCAAAAGTTGATTTGTTAATTATATCAAATAGTGATTCAAATATCACGTACATATACAATGTAGCAGTAGTAGGTTCACAAGTCCACAATTTAACTCTGTAAATTGGTGTCCAGTCTTGGTGCTCAAGTCATATTTAGATGAAAAATTTCGTTTTTATTTTGTATTTTATAAATATTTTTTTTTTCTGATTGATAATTTAACATTTTTGTAAGTGATAAGATTTTTCGATTGTTTTTTTATACATAAGATTTAATTTAAACGATACATTTGTGGATTTCGACCAGAGCCAAACTTCAATTATGGGTAACGCTTTTATATGGACAATTTGTAAGCCATATTCATCAAATAGTAATAACACTATTAATATATTATATCTATCGATTTGAGATAAAGATTCTCTTTTTTTTTCTTCAATTTTTTTAGGCTATACTAAGTCATTATATGTGTATGTGTGGTGTAAGTTAAACTTCTGCATATAATAGTCGCTGCAATACTTACATTGTAAGTTTAATAAGAAGTACGAAATAACACAAATGGAAGTTCCTAGGTACCATTTACTCCCATTTAACACTAAAATCGAAAAGAAATGTACATGACTATATTATTAACAGGAGCGATATCAAATACTTTTTTTTATAAATTTTCTAATCTACAATACTCATTAATACAGTAATAGGTAGGCTCATCCATAATCTTGTATTAATTCTAATCTTTAATGGTAAGAAAAGATTGAAATTTATAATCACACTTGAGAATTTTACAAGCGATGCCACTTGTATTGTAACTCTTAAAATTTCGATTGCATGAGGAATAGTAGCACATACAGGAAGTCATCGATTTATGCGAGTTATTCAGCATTCCTGGCAATAAACTTGCGACCGATTCAGCCAAGGCAGGGCATTCCAAAGTCCTATTTTACATCCCGAGTTCTGTCTTTTGACCTGCAGATATGGGTGAAACGGCAGGTCCATTACGCTTGCTATTATAAGGCAGAATGGACCACAGTTATAAACAACAAACTGTATGCTGTCAAGGACACGATATTGCAGTTTTGGACTACCTCTTTCTCCGACAACTGTAGAAGAAAGGGGTGATGTTTGCACGGATTTAAATTAGACACACTCAATATTCTGATGTGAGGAATGTCCAGTCTATGACGTGCAAGTGTCGGTCCAGCATATTCTGCACACTGTATGAAACTCCTGTGCAGAGAAGGTGTCATCTGTCTGCCTCTGTCAAAAACTTTCAGAGATGTTTAGGGGTCGTGTCAGAATGATATGCCGTTTACTCAGGTGTTTTTTTTTTAAGTGGTCAGGTCTTGATCAATTTGATCTAAGCAACGAGCTGTGAAAGTATACGCATCTGTGACTTTGGATAGCCCTTAACACCTATGCGATACTTCGATAATATGCGACGTTCCTCTACGAAAGAAAAATTCGCCATTACGAGAGTTTGGTGCACGAGTGACATTGACAACGTCTACTACTGATTTGCCAAAATGTGGATTTTTCGATTTATGCGAGGTAATCGAAGAGCGCATAAATCGAGGATCTCCTGTATTATAAAATTGGTTAAACAGGAAAAAAAAACAGTTTCTCTAATTGAATCATGTACATGTCGTGTAACATTTCTTTTACTTTATACTGTTAGTTTTTCAATTTCTAAAACTTGACATTTATTATAATTGAATTGCCAATAATTTTCATTCTTGTTATTCCAACGCCACACTGATCATGGTGC
Source organism: Cryptops parisi (assembly GCA_034695005.1). Taxonomy (NCBI): domain Eukaryota; kingdom Metazoa; phylum Arthropoda; class Chilopoda; order Scolopendromorpha; family Cryptopidae; genus Cryptops; species Cryptops parisi. The sequence goes on from JAQIWH010006619.1 coordinate 11,193, forward strand.
TTTAGTTGTTTTTTTATATATACAAATATATGAATAAATGTATATACTGCCATAGAAACATATCACGGCAATGCGTATCATTGCAAATTAAGATGGTGTATTAGAATTTTTCATACCATTTATTTAAATTGACACAAAAATTTCGTATGCATAATTCATAATTCTTATTATACTGCCAAATTTTTTTAAGTTAATACTATTGTATGTCTGTTTTTTCACATGAAAAAAAAAATCATAATCATTAAAAACAATGGGATTGAGTAGCATTATTAACATTGTAACTAATGATGTAAATGTTTAACAAACAATATTTCATGTTATTTAAAAAAAGGTGTTCTGTTTTTTTTTTAATTGAATTAATACAAGTGCCATATTTTGAAAAAAGTTTAAACCAAGAAAAAAAAAAACATTTTTGTTATTCGTTATTACTAAAATTGTTTTTCATAAATTATTTATGTTTGAAATTTATTTATTTTTTTAAAATTTGTGTTTGTTTATGACTAGAAATCAAGATTAATTACAAAAAACAACAAAAAATTGAGTGTTTCTATATAGAATATATAAATGTATTATACATATAATTATAGAAATGAGTATTATTTGTTGAGGCTATTATTATGTATGTGTAACAAAAGTGGTTTCGAAATAAATTATACAATTGTTAAATAATTTGTGTCATACGTATCTACAAATTAGTGTTGAAAAACATATTAATGTTTACTTTATATCAATAAAAAGTTACTTTCAGATTAGTTGAGAAAGCCGATTGTGGCTTGACGTGTTTCTATTGTTTTTAACTATTTAAGCTAGCCCATGGGTATAGATATTAATATTTTATGATTAATACCAACCAAAACTGGTATCTATATATAGAGAGACTAGTTTAGGTTAGTTGAAAATAACAACAATCACCCTAATTTAAACATTCCTATACCACTAGCGCACAAACAGCTTCTGAGTCAATTAAAAGTACCTGTATCAAAAGTTGTTTAAATATTAAAGTTTGGATACGAGCAAGATACGAAGAAAACTCGTTTGCATTTATAATATACTCTTAAGAGGCGGAATGTCTAGTTTTCGAATATACTGTACACTAGGGTGATTCTTATTTTTAAGTTTTAAAAAAAAAATGAATGGAGCACGTTCTGAATTTGTTCCATTATGGAAAAAAGTAATTTTGGTAAAATTGGTTTAGTTTTGAACAATATTTAGGGATCGCTATCAAGATATAAAAAAATCGCGTGTTAATGCTACCTATGTTTCAAAACAATCTTTCAAACTAGGAAAGAAATCTTTAAATGTTATATAAAATGGGCCAAATTTTGGGAATATAACTTTTTTTTTTTAAATATTGGAACAAGATAGACTAGAACTTTTATTCAAAATTAAACTTTTGTTTTTC
>JAQIWH010006620.1:0-12593 GCA_034695005.1 Cryptops parisi
TATATATTTTTTCTTCCAACAATTCAATATCCAAAGCAATAATTTGTCAACCGATTGTTTCTGTCTGTCATTACGACAAACGACTTACAACTTCTTTCCTTTAGTATCATTATTTATGAACGACTCGAAGGTTGGATAGTCGTAGAATGAAAAGAAAAAGAGAATAAAACGACGAAAGAGAAGGAAAACGGGAGCCCTAATGTAATGGAAGATGTTTCACTATCGATCTTTGTAGTAGGGGTTGTACTAGTCATAGTACTGTTTGTAGTAAATGCAAAAAGAAGAAGAAAAAGAAGAAAAAATTCGAAGAAGAAGCGCCGACCTCTGCCGGTCACCGGGAGCAAAGCTCCAGAAAAGCAAACTCGGAAGGAACGACTTATTCCGGTTTCAGGGGAACAGGATCATGGGAACAAATGAAAAATATTTATATATATATATATATATAACATGTAGTATACCCTCAGCAGGGGTTTTAAAGCCCGCCACAGTTAACAACACTATATAAACTACACAAGAATCGACTAATCGCCAAGGAATGAAAAGCACGCCCATAAAGCACATGGATTTCCAATTAACCGTAAAATAAACATTCTAAACTAGATACAAGTAGAGCCTAAAAACTAGAAAAATTGCATAAATCAAGAGATTTTCTGTATACTCAGTCGCTTGTATAGATGTAGTTCCGTATATCGGTACTGTATTCACCAGCATAGACCCAGTTACAGTAAATAATTCAATGAATTAATCGTCGTTCATCGATATTCTTAACCCAATCAACTGTATTAGAATATGAGCTTTTTGTTTAAACCTTTAATTATAATCCGGTACACAGTTTAATAATAAACAAAAAAAACGAGATACAATTTTGTCAAAACGGAACTTGGGTCGAATTTGTAGTTTCAAAACACACGAGCTTAAACATTGAATAAAGTCACGATTGAACGAGCAATGAACCACTAACTGGTCATCATTCTATTTACGAAGCAATATTTTGGTTTATAAAGTATACACTGTTTTGTTTATAAGCTCAACTACAATAATGTACTGTAACTCTTCTTGATGTAACAATAGCAACTGGTTAACTGTTACCGATTAACTGTTTAAATTTATTAATATTAAAACTTGAGCACTGTTTCACGATAATTTAATGAAATTGTAACTGTTAACTAGTCTGGTGATAGGCCTATACAATACCGGTACGGTAGGTATTTTCTCAATACGAGTAGGTGACACATATACTAGCTGACAATCTGACATATTCGTATAATATTTTCGTAATACAAATCGAACATTAGACTCTAAAAGCACGATAGTAACGTAGCTTTTATTTTCTTCTGCACTGGGAACTAACCTAGACAAACAAGTTCTTAAAACTTTTAATAAACATTTGTATTACTATGTATGTACAGTATTACTAATGTTGTAATTCCCGTTCTTTTCTATTATAGGCCAGATCGAACACAATAATAAAAATCACTTCTTTCCACCCTACGTATATACTGAATATCTTCAAGTGTGATATAGTTTTAACTTTATCATTCTTGAACATTAATACAATTTCACTGAAAACCATAACTGTAACGTAATTATCGAATGGTGTAATAATATACAGTACATCCGCCGAATATATGATCCGAATATCACCCTTTTTTTGACTGTGATTCAAACAGTATACCGGTACTGTATTAACGAATAAAAATTAATACGCGACTATGTTATCAAAATCCCTTACTAATGAAAAAACAAACAGGAAAACTTTAATTGACAGGATAAAAACATTCACTGTCACAACGTGTCTACGTTTCGACCTCCTTAATAAGGTCTCGTCTTGATGTTTCGTCTTTCCTTGAACTAGACCTTATTAAGGAGATCTAAACGTTGGAGTTGTGATGGTGGATGTTTCACCCCGTCAGTTAAAATAAGGAACATTTTTTCTTGTTTGTTTTTTCATTGAGATTGTAGGAGAGTGAGAAATTGCAGATTTGAAAATCCCTTAACTGACTAACGAGGAGAAGTAAACTACCCGGTCAGTTGAGTTGAGGTAGGTGATTTTCTTATGATAGTCGCTTATTAATTTTTATTCGGCACGGTATGTATTTAAAGGTAGGAGAATGTGATATTATACTGTATTCAAGTATTAAGTGTAACTTTGAACACTTAGATATTTCCAAGAATGATACTGTAATAGCTTCAGCTTCACCTATATTTCTGTTTTTTCATCTTCTTGAACAATACTCCAATCTATGAAAACTGAACCGAAAGTGATAATCGCCCCACGGTGGTATAACGCAAATCCGAATATAATAACCAAATCATATTTCTGGAATAATACGTAATCGGGCACTATACTGTAAACCCTAATACTATACTAGGTTTTTCCAAGAATGGCATCTTCAACAATATCATTCTTGAACAATAGTAGGCCTACAACTTTATTGAAGACAGAACTGTACCATGCTAATCGAACAGTGTTATAATATAATCTGGTCTAATTCAAATATGATATCCGAACACCAATTTTCTGGAATGCGAATTGAACACTACAGTACTGCATACTCTACGCACAAGCACCCCGTCAATAGCTTTATCTCATGTTTTATTTTTCTGTTTCTTCATCTTCTATCAACCCTTGTAACAATAGCTAGCCAAAGAAAACAAAACACTAACATTTACCCCCGCACACTCCATATATCCTGATAATCATTTCATCCGTTATTGATTTATCAAAACCCACCCTTTCTTTCTTCGCCTCGCTCGTTCTTTCTTTCTCTCTCACATCTTTGATCATTCCATTTCCAACAACAACACCCCACCCTCACACAAACGCACTCGTATATAGACATGGAAGAGGGGGGGGGGGATGAAATGATAACAACAACAGCTACGAAAAAAGAAAATGAAGAAGCGTTTTCAAAGCCTTTCTGCACGTGACACTCGGGTTCTCTCTCCTCCATTTATCACCGACAATGACGGAATACGAGGTGGTGAGTAAGGGTGGTAAAACACGGAGAGAAGCGCACTCACTGATGGAAAGGAGGTGTGGAAAACGACGCCGCCTCGACCAATCGCGAGGCGACACGTCCCTGTGTGAATTGATTCATCGCTGCATGTACAATACCATTCGAGGGGTTCTTTGTTCGATACCCGTCTGGGAGTGGTGAAAACTACGGGGCCCAACGCGAGCCGAGCCCTCCTTTTCGACTCCATTCAACAACAAAATTTGTTTTTTAAGAAAATAATAATAATCAAAAACTGATATAGGGGTAATGAAAAGAAAATCTGTTCTTTTCTTTTAGCCCCCATTAACTACCCACCTATACGTTCTAGTTCTAGACCACCTTTTTTATTTCAGAAAACTCGAGACGGTATTCCTTAATAATAAGTAACACAACACATCAGACCTGCTCATGACGAGTCATTAAAGTCAGTAACGTGTACAATTAACGGGTAACTTGTAAAAGTATCCCCACATTCGCGTCGTAATACTTGTACTTTCAGCTTTCTTAAATAAAAAAGTCACGTTATTGGTATCGACGCAGTCCTACAACTCTCGTTAGATTCTTATTGATCAACAAATTGACAAAAATCGGGTTGACAACCACAAGTGCGGTGAAAAAAGAAATTCCTCTCTCAGTTTACAATGGTAATATGATTACGATGCACTACCAGCAATCATGTTAGCTATTTTCATCACCTTGATAACCACCACTGAAACGCAACACCATTGAGTAAGTAGTCAAACGACATCCACAATCCAACATCATATCAAATGAACCAGAACCGCAATTCGAAAATGATATGTCCCTACTTTCTACTAAACACTCAACATCACCCGATCTGAATCCGGTAATCCAACTAATTCCAACCATCCCCGTAATCCAACAAATGAGTTTTTTTTTATAGCACTATATACAAGGTGAATCTGGGTAATCTGTAAAAAAAATTAAAAATAAGTTCTAGAGACCTAAACAACGAGAAAATCCCTCACGAACAACGCTTGTTTCTGAAGTTACGACAGTTCGAATGTTAAACTGCAATTGCATTAGGAACACCAAGCTAGGCTATTTGACGCGATAAATTTCGCCAGCCATTGTAGGCAAACTTCGAATTATCGTAACTCCAACCAGAAAGAAGCGTTTCCGACCCGAAGCGAAATGTTCATTGAACATTTTGCTTCTCTAGGTTTCCAGAAATTATTCCCAAAGTTTCTACAGATCATTCAGATTCATTCTGCATACCGTGTTTGGCCCCAGCATTAGACGATTAAATCCAAGTAAACGCGATTCCATTTGAAGAACGTCAAGAATGGAAAAAACAGTTTTACCAAGAACTCTGCCATCTACTGTACCGGTACCGAAAAAAAAATCACCAAAATTGGAATAAATAAACTTCTTCAACTTAATTCTAGAATCTAGAAGACCTATAACTTAAAAGCTACAAAACACAAAAGTGTATTGAAACATGACATCACTACTGTTGTAAAAGTAGTAGAATTAAAGATCCGAAATGTATCTTTCAAACCACCTTCTTAACGCAAAAGTCACTAATCAATATCAATCAACTATCAAAGTTCAGAGTTAAGACATTTCGATTTAGAATACATCTGTGATGTGATATGATAGGAATGTTCTCTGCGATGATATGCATGATCCAGTCTCTGTGCTATAGATTCGTGCCACTAGATCCCAGTCGAACAGAGTTACTTTAACTTTCCTCAAATGGAATCGTACCTACTTGAACTAATCGTGTTCCATGTCTAGGGCCAATTAACCGGATAAAATCCAAACAACAAACAAGTACTATTGTACTATAGTAAGTAGTTGGTACTTACGAAGCCGTGCTTGTCTGAGATGTTGTTGGTGAGCTTGAGCTTGTGGAAGGAAACGACCTTCTGCATCCACTGTTCTCCCGTCGACGGGGAATCGGGATGAATGTACATGCGCTTCGGCATCTCGGGGTCGGCCTTGCCTGCCACCATCCACCGACTGTTATGGAACTTGTAGCGGCAATCGTCAGCCGCCACAATATCCATCAGCAAGATGTATTTGGCTTTCTTGTCCAGACCCGACACACGCACTTTGAAGGCTGGGAACATTCGCCTATAACAAGAAAAAAACAAAACAACATTAATATCGAGTCACAGCTTCAGCGGTTTTCTAACGTTGAGTGAAAAATACTCTAGTATCAAATAGTAAGTCATAAGTTTTCTCTAACGCTGGAACGTCCAAATTTGTTGTCAAGTCAACTACGAGCAAATGTTTTTCGTGGAACGAAACGGTGGTAAAACAAGGCAAAACAAAAGTGTTACTACTTGAACCAATGAATATTAGCCAAAAAAAAAGAAAAGAAACAAGTTTAAAATCTACATATCGAAAATAGCGAGAAGAAGCTTTTGGACTAGAGCAAACACTTCAAAAGAGACTTCTAAAACCGTACTCAATAAAAACAATAGGTGTGTGCCTTGTTCTAAGACACGTAGGTTCATAGTATCGTGAATCAAAAACTATAATCTGTGTGGCCTATTATATAATACTATGTACACTGTACATAACATATACTGTATATTCTGCACATACAAATTCTTTTCGATTTATGCGATTGTTACGTTTGCGCAAACCTCACATCAACGGGTCTATCAAAATTCCCAAAAAGTAGCAAAACTTTCAAGTCCAGCCACTTGAGCTGAAGACCTAAAATCGCATAATAACGAAAACTTTTCTCCCTATCACAAACATCTTTAATATTTTTTTCGTCGCATAATAGGCGAAATCTATTGTAGGCCTATATCGAAATTATAATAACGAAATATCCGAAAATTACATTCCACGTGTACCTACACCAAATGTACAAAATTAAAAATACATTTAAACACATATTGCTCTTTGTAGCATTTCTGTAGTTCGTTTGTTTTGCTGTTTTGTCTCACAATGAGATGTAAAAAAATAAACAAAACTTTCATTTACGGAACTTTATGAACTAAACATTTTGTGCTATAGCTACACACAATGGATATTTTTTCACAACTTACACTTTCATATCATACATGAATCATATGTAATGCGTTGCTGTTACCATTAAGCTTAGTTAATAACGCTAGCAAGATGTGAGTTGAATTATTCCGAAAAATTATTAAGAACATGCGATTAAAATCCATGAATCACATATCGTATACAGCTGTGCACTATACCGTAATGAATTGTAATTCGTCTCAAATTTGCACGACAAAATCAATGTTTATAGTAAGACTTAAACGTTCAAATTCGTGTCTCATCGAAAGTCTGAAACCGAGATTTCCTTTTCGTCGTTTTGCAAATTCAAAACAAACAAACAAAACATAGAGAGCATCATAAGCCTATCATACGTGGAAAATGACAGCTGAATATATGACAAACTAAACACACACACCATCAAACAATTGAACTTTCGCTCATCGAAAAATTTTACAATCCAATAAATATTAACCATCAATACCAGGAAATTCGGATTCTATTCGAAAAGTTGCATCAGTTTTTTTTCTCTCTAATTTCAGCACAGATGTTCTAAGTGTATACAACAAACGTATTATTTTGTTTACATTCTACAATTGTTGACAAAGCGTTTAACTCATTTTCGTCACCAGATTTTATATACCGTGTTGTTTGTATTGTATACGTGTTCTTTTCAATCAACCAACCTTGCATTCAAGATTCGATCCGCAATTAAAATTCGAATAATGAAAATAGAAGAAAAAACAACAACTACGGGTAATCTAAATTGACATTGTACAATCGTTATACACAAAGGGCCGAACGGAACAGACTGACACATTGCATTGTACATCGACTAAGTTATTAGTTGCTTAGTAAGGAACGCGAAACGTTCGAAGTAACAAACTGATTATAATCTCGAGCTAATAAAAATTTTGTAACGGCTAAATTTCGAATGCCAATAGATATATAATAACAAAAAAACAATCATGAAAAACTTAACGGTTCCGATCGTATAACGTTGACGAAAACACAAAACATCTGTTTCGAATCCATTCAACTACAAACACAGGGTGATGCATTACCACTTCAAAGATGGAACTCGTTAAGAACACACACAGACACACACACACACACACCCACGCCAAAAAAAGAGAGATAGAATTTGATACATGTGTTTTCTTGTACGAGGAAAAAAAATAATGAATCATCATTCGATTCCACTTTACCAACGTTAATCCTATCTATCCACCCAATAAATAAAACCTATACAATTTATAATTTATTTAGTTCGGTTATTATCACAGCCTATACAGTATATCATGTGCAGATATATAAAAATTGTCGATTTTTTTAAAGAAGATTAAATCAGCGTTAAGAGGCGTGGTGTACGTGCAAGATGCAATATGATGAACGACGAATAAAAGTGAGAAAACACACAATGCGAGTGTGACAATGAGTTTGAGAAATCGAAAAGTCGGGTGTCATTAAACCTAGGATAATAATGAAGAGATGATAATGATGGTGTTGTGCAAATAGCAAAAAAAAACCGCAAAGTCTCAAAACACAATGGACGTGCGTTTTGTTTTATTTTATTACTCGTAATGACCAAATTCGTCATCTTGAAAGAATGCGACGACTTCTTACTACCGCATACGGTAATACGTATACATTTTAAACTTGCAAATATGAACCTAACACGATGCAAAATTCATGAAGAAACTCAACATTTACTTTCACAAACATAAAATTTTAAATCTAGACTGATGACCCCCTAATACTGTCATTTAAGTTATACCATAGTAATTCGCGCACCATAAAATTACTAATTTTACAACGTTATATTAGCTTCACACTTCATTTGCGAGTTTGCAACTGAGTTGTGAGTTTGTGAGTGAGCGAGCTGGTAATTCAACGTAAACTGCCATGTACAGTCGTTTATGAGAATATACTGTATAGTCCAATGTACCAAAAAATGCATAAAACGAAAAATGCATAAATCCTTCGCATAAATGAAAAACGGCATTCAGTTCAATGTAAAATAAATCGCATATGTATACATAAATAAATTAGCAGAAATTGCATTGCATTGCAGAAATCAAAAATAGAATTATTCCAAACTCGCATAACTCATATATTTAATGACTCAACGATCTCATAAATTTTCATTCGCATAAATCGAAACATGCACAAATCAAATATGGATTCTTTGCAATATGTATGTAAAAATCTGCATATGAAAGCACGATATATAAAAAGTATCTTTAAGAAACCATTTTTAATGTACGAACAGTACTTGTTTCTAATAAGAAATCGCAATGTATCATTGTCCTAATAGTTCACCCTGCACAAAGACGATAGTCCTGTTTCTTTTTAACTACATCGATAACAGAAAATGAACAATACTACACAACACCAAAACATTCAAAACATTTTGCCCTAATTTAATTAACTAAACCGAGGTAATAGTACCAAGTTGTAAAAGGCTGTTTACCTCGTCGAGGGATTTTCCTCCTCCCTCTTTTACCAAGAACAAGTATACAAAAAAATATATATATATATATAAAATATATATTTAAAAAAAAAGACAAGAAGAAAATCGATCGTAAGCATTCGTTTTATTTGCAGGCATCTGTTAATCGACTCTCGTCTCTAAACCTGCCTCCATTCAGCAGGGCCTTATGTACACAGGGTAGGATTTTAATGATAGGCTATTAAAGTCACAAAAAGCAACAAGCCACGGCGTTTTTCACCTTAGCCTTTGGGCCTGAAGCTCCTTTTCGTAAAACAACTACCACCACCACTAACAGCCCCCATCTTATCGTAAAACGTCAAACTATTCACTCGACGTGATCGTTCTTTCTCAAGGCTAGAAGAAAATGAAGAAGAATGAAGGAAAAAAAAGGGGGAGAGAAAAGTAAATAATAATAATGGAATAAACGAGATCGCTGTATATTCCGAAGAACAATTCATCATACGTGCAACACCTACTCGAAACTGCCGCTCCCCCTTAACCAACGTGTATAGATAGAAAACCTTAATCACAGCCTATCGCCATATTAAACGTCACACACCACATCATCATCATCGTCTTTTTTTATTCGGTGGCCCCCTATATTTTGATAAAGGCTGTTATCAAAATAAATTAAACGTGGGTCATGTTCTTTAAGTATTTGGTTCGAGACCTCATTGCTGCTCCTTATACTGTATATAAATATGTATGTATATAAAAAGCTGTCTGCCTTCTATAGATGATTCGAGATAACAACGTCATCTCGTTCACAAATAGTACCGGTATATTTTTTTATACTATTTTTTTTTTTTATAAAATTAGACCACTTTCGCAGATAATATACTTTTTAAATTAGACCACTTTCGCAGAAATTTCACAACTTTTCAACTCTTTTCGAGGTGACGAAAATATTTTTTTAAATAATATAAACAAAGAGACAAATCACTTTCTTCGATTGAAAAAAAATAATGATCACACCGTATAAGATACCAAAAAAAAAAAAAAATTCAATGCCAATTTCCGCGTTCTCGTCACACGATTATACGTAGTTGTTTGATTTAATTTTTCCTTTTAAACTTGATTTTTTTTTTTTATCTCGCTCTCGCTCTTTAACTACTTTCCCTGTTTATGTATGACGATGATGTGATCCTCGATGGTCGCCATCATCATCTTTTCATTGGGTCCCCTCCCCTTTTATGTCGTCTCTGGAAAGAAACACAAGGGCAGCTGTCGCTTATGTTGGTTTAACGCTCATTATCTCCATTATCATCATCGCCATCTTGACTTAAGCCAAAGCGCAGGTTATCGCTGCCGGGAATCAAATACAACCGGCCATTCGACGTCTCGTGCCTTTAGGCTAATTTAATTTTTTTTTTCATCTTTTCTTTTTCTTCTTCTTCTCTTTTCTCCTTCTTTTTAACCTTTTCACCTCACTCCCTCCCCTGTCTAATTTAAAATACTCAACTTTATTTCAGCGTTCTTCAATAATTCAAAACCAACGGGGTTTAGTAACATGCCCGGGCTATATTTGCTTTCGTTTGACAAGGAAACATTAAAATAGACGTACAATTCGGCTTAATTTGAACATTAAGATTTTATTGTCGTTTTTCAATTAATAATACTGTGATTCACCATCTGCTGATTAACATATTGTACCAAACAAATAGTAAACAATGTGTTTTTGCAAATGAAAACCGATGTAAAAATTCACAACGATTCTCACTCTGGCTTCGCTGCAACTCCCTGTACCACATTCATATAACAAGCAAAGCGGTGGCTGATGCTTAACACACAAGTACCAAAATTACTCGTATAAACAAAATAAATCAAGTATTCTACACATACAGAAATTGACATTCCACTTGTAAATGCACTCTAGATCTCACAAAATTTTCTTTGCTTCTACACTAAATTTGTTGATGTATAACCATTCATTTTATTGATAAAGAAAGCGTTAAAAATGAAGGGCCTGGTACCAGCAAAAGAGTGTTAAGTAACATTTAAACAATTTCGAGGAAATCGCGTGCAAAGATCTCAACTTGCCTTGCTGTCTATGGGCTGCTTCACACTTATTGCACACATTGTTGTTATGGTCAAAATTATGCGTTAGGAAGGTAGAATTGCACATGACACATTCGAAAATGATTCTAGGTCATTTTTGATAAAAATAACACTCTTTTCACCAGGCCCTTCAATAAATTAACAAAAAATCACATAGACCCGTTTTCCGTTATTCAGTCAATTAAAGTAAAAACATGGTATTGATTATTAATTTTTTTTTAAAATTCTTGTTGTATTTTGATACCGGTACTGATCTTTAGTTTTCATTTTTTCAAAGTCCTTAATGCCAACCCCCTCGAGATACTACTGCCTCGTTTACTGTTTTTTTTTCTTTCTTTCTGAGTCGTGTCATCCTCCTCTTCATCATCATTGTCATCTCAATATCTATGCGTTATTTGTATGTGTGTGAAGAGTAGACCAGTAAACGGGTAGTGCGCATGCGTTAAGCTCATCAGGGTGATGAATGGTAGACTGAGAGTGGAGCCGTTTTCCATCATTGGGCGGCAAGGGTTCCTTCCAAATCCATCAAAATTTGCATACGGGGAGATGATGAATGATCGAACCCACCACCCAACTACCACCACCACCACCACCTAACTGCTGCTGCTACCACTATCAACATTACCATCACTATCATCATCATCATCATGGTCCTGCCCGTGTTTCCCTTTCACTATGGTCGTCGTCTCTCTATGTAATGTATAGACGACGACGCTAAGAGTTGTTTCCCCCCATTGATCGAACGAGTGGGACACGTAAGACCCTTTATTTAAACCCATTAGCTCCTCCAAAACCACACCGAGCCTTTCGCCTTGCACCGTCAGTGGCAAGTGAGACATGTTTGTTCGATTAACTGTAAAATTAACGCCCGTGCCAAAAATTCCTTCCGAAAAACATTCTCTTTCCGCCCAATCCCGAAAAAAACAAGCCAATCACGAAAACAAGCACACACTGTATAATATAATGAAGATAAAGAAAAGTTGACATTTTTTTCGTTTGATATACGTAAAATAATTCTCATCAAGGGTTTCCGACGATGGAAGCCGATGGTAGGTTTCATCGCTAATCAAATGTGAATATCAAAATGTCACACTTGGTAGCCTACTACAAAGTCTCAACTGAAGGACCTAGTGTAAAAGGGTATTAAATAACATTTTTACAATTTCGAGAAAAACGCGTTTAAATATCGGAATTCGCCTCGCTGTCTATGGGCTACTTCACGCTTCTTGCACTAATATTTCTGCACATATATTGTTGTTTTGCTCAAAATTATGCGTTAGGAACGTAGAATTGCACGTAAACACATTCGAAAATGTCTCTAGATCATTTTTGACAAAAACGTTACTTAACACCTTTTTACACCAAACTCTTCAATTTTGTTCATTTTTAGGATTCCGTACTTTCTGTACTTAAACACTGCATTTTGCTGCAAAGTGGTCCATGTGGATTAAATCAAACTGTGGACTGAATTCAGTGCAAATAGATTGTTTTGAAGAGTTTTGTTGAAAACGTGCTGCTCTCGTTACTATTTGCTTCGAAACCTAGCGAATTCAGTGCAAATATCTCGTTTTCAATTAATTATTATTTTTTGTTAATGATAATCTTTTCAAAATATTTACAACTACCTCAATACTGCATTTTTTTAAAAACAGCCTGCTTTATAAAGTTGATGCAACTCTTATACAGATATTCTCAAAACTGTTTCTCGTTCCTGATCTATCGAAAGAAAAAATGTGATACAAAAAAAAACAAAACAAAATCAACAACAGAACAAATAGTGATGCAGCGAAATGCGTCGGTTCTCGTATCTTGTTAGAAACGATACCAACTAATAAGCGGTGTCATCGTTATTATTTCATGTCGACGAGACTCATTGATGTTAGGTTAGAATCCGTGAGGCGGTTGTTTTATCGATTTCAACACAGCCCTCCTTCGTCTCTCTTACACTCTATTACAGGAAAAAAAAACACCTACTATAAACCGTCACATATATAGAGACGTTGTTAACTAATCGATAAAATCTCAGCTACTTTTCTTTTAACAGAAAAAACCAA
>JAQIWH010006621.1:0-12589 GCA_034695005.1 Cryptops parisi
TCCAACTGTAGCGAATATTGCGCAGCAATATGAGCTAAATGAATAAATAACTTTCCCGTCATTTTTGACGGGCTATTTACTAGTAGTCGTATAAAATTTACACCTGAAACTAAGATTTAGACCAATCAGCGTGCTTAACACATTCACACCGGTTGTTTAAACTATTCTATTTTGACCCATGTGATAAGTTCTCGGTCAGGGATAGTCTGTCAAGTTGAAAGTGAACGACCTTGAAAGTGGTCCCTTACTAACTTAACGTTTAAAATCAGATACCTGACTCACATTTCTTATTTTCTTACTTCAAACAAAGATGACACAAAACAAATAAACAAACATAAATTGTCACTTTTTTTGTAACAGGTGAAACATCAACTGATTCTAAAACGAATCCATCTTTCACTTGATAACTGAAAAGTATTAGTTTTCCATAAAAATACCAAGCATTAAACGATTTTCATTTCTTTGAAAATTACTGAAAACAATTTTTATAAGTGATGTATCAAATATACTGTTCTTCGGTAAAACTCAATCTGTTCATGAACATTTATCATTACAAGAGCTAGCAATTAGTGATTCAGCACGTATACGTGTCAGCATGTGTACGGCTTAATCTTTAGTTAATTTCTTATCAGTAATCCTCATTATGTTTAACATCTGGTCACCAGTAATTTTATGAAGCAATTCAATTTCATAATTAGCAAATCATATAAATATGCGAGCAATATGCTGTAGTTGGCATTCGCTAAAATTGACTCCCAAAACTTAATTTTGATTTGGCCACCGGTACTTGTGTTTATTTTACAGTACTACATTAATCATGTTCAAAGACGTTTTTCCAAAGCATAGTGCTTTGCTATTATTTGCTTTGCTATTTCTCGTCGTGGGATCTAATCTCATTTGGGCTAAGAACATACCACCACCAGCTGAAGAAACAGGACCAATAGCAAGAGGTAAATAATCTTGTTTTTCTCGTATCCCTGACTGTCGGGTTTGATACTTGTTCATTCAATCAAATTTTGCTAGAATTTTGTGTTGTGTAGTAAAGCTATTATTGTATCATTGGTTGAAAATGTGAAATAGCATCGAAAAACATTTGAAACAGCGATCCTACATCAAATGCAAAATTCTGGAAAGTAAAAATTAAAGGGTATTAACTTTATTGACGACGACTCGTAATTGAATGGACTCGTGACGCGAAGATAACCGCAAAATCCAGCAATAAAACTTCAAATTTGCAGAAGAAGCAAAGAAGAAGTTAATATTTTTTAAATTGCACTGAACGTTGTTTCAATTGATTTTTTGGTAACAGTAATTATGCTTAAGTATTTATCATTGTGAGGTCATGTGATATAGCTTTTTAAGAATACAAGAACTGTCCTACCAAAGATTGCAACAACCACCAATTTTCTGAACTAAGTTGAACTAAGCTGTAACATTCGATCACCCCAAACTTCAATAGAACATGCATTGAAACATAATTTCAATTCATCTTTCTTTTTCGAGTAAAGCCTATTCGACACATAGATAACATGCCGTAACTATTAATTGAAGGGCCTGGTGTAATAGGGTGTTAAGTAACTTTTTTTGGTAGTGTCGAGGAAAATGCGTTTGAAGATCTGAACTTGCCTTGCTGTCTATGGGCATATTGTTGTTTCGCTCAAAATTATGCGCTAGAAAGATAAAATTACACCTAACACATTCGACAATGCTTCTAGGTCATTTTAAACAAAAAATGTTAGTTAAGACCAGGCCCTTCAATTATTGTCATTCATTTGGTTGTTTGGCTGCAAGAAAATGTCTGTTACAATTTGTAAACTGACTATTTCTATTGGTCTGTAAACGTTTGAGTTTGTATGCGCAAACTCTTCTCATTCAACGTTTTTTCAAACTCTTGAAATGTAGTGTAGTGTATGTCTTTCATTAACTTTGAGATGTCACGCGATATCCCGGTGGTTGCAAAATATGACGCAGAACTTGATACTTCCCAATGTCAAGTACAATTACTATGCCTAACATTAAGACTTTTCAAGTAACAAAAAAAATAAACAAAACAAACAACGAATACTCCATGTCTCCTTTTTCATTAAAATAGGGCTTGACAGTGATTCGATTGTAACTGACGATAAGTTTGACAAAGTTGGCACAGTAACAACTGACTACAATTATGCAATACCAAAAGATCGTGGCCACCCATTGAACCGTAAGTTATACTACACAATAACGAAAACACTTTCTTTATTAAAGCTTAGATTTCCCAACCACACACCTCTGGCAGCAGTTGCCCGGGTTCGCCTCCCACTCGTGCCATGTGGATTCAGTTCGAGGTCTGACACCACAAGGGCAGGTTTTCTCGGGGTTCTCCCGTTTCTTCCTGCATTATAAAACCCTGTTCCATGTTTATCAACCCCATCTCATCATCATTTCTGTACTTCTAATTTAAATAAAGTCTGAGGGTCAAATGACATAGCTGTAAAAGCCACTCGGTGCCCTTGTTAAACCCAAAGTACCTACCTACCTACTTGATAGACAATGATCTGACGAACTATCTACGACGCATTCAACGTTATGGTGGACTACCTGCTCAAACTTGCCTACATAACTCGAAATTTTTTAAATCAAACAACATAACAGTTTTCTGATTTGAAACATGTATTAACCAGGTTAAAAGTTTTACAAATTATCTCACAGAATTGTACATTTAATGAACCGAATCCTACACTTACTTTAAATCTCTACACGTACGTTGACGATAATGTTTGTTTTAGCATTCCCTAAAGTCGAAAGCCACAAAGCACAATGCTGTCATAGCATTTTCCATAAGCTAAGGTCCTACATATCGTATAGGCTATAAGTACAATTTAAATTAAACATAAAATTTAGTCCTTAGTTCCACCTATTTTATCATTCATATTTTTATTTTTATTCATTTTGTGGTTATTTAATTTTACTTTAAAAGTTGAGTTCTTTAATAATTTCATTGAAATAAGATTAAAAAGATTTAGATTGAATATTATTGGTAATTAATTAATAATTTTTTCACATGTTACTTTAAAATTCTAGAACCTAAGGTGCAAGTTGGATGAAATAAAGAAATGGTCCCGCGGTTATTCCCTAGATTTGGACCCTTTAATAAATTGAGTTTTTTTGATCTGCCCGACACTCAGAACACGAACAAAAAATTGCAGAAATCGAAAATAAAGCCAATTAAAATTTTCGGTATCTGATAAGGCTAAATTTATTGAGAGCATCGTTTCCAGATTCAACAAAGTTATCTTTACAGAATTCAAAACATCCTTTCTCACAAAGAAAAGATCATGTTCATTAAGACGAAAGTCCAACCTATCATTCAGTATGCTTGCAACAAGTATGCTTGTGAGGTTATTCTACAAAATTCTGCATGAAACGTTTGCAGGTGTCTTTTAATAGGATAATTACCACACTCTTCAAATTAAGCAACTATACGTCTCATTTCTCAAAACCTGTTAACATACTCAATATAAGCCAACTTCTTAAATACTGCCGTCTGTGGGAAATTGGTGTGTGACATTGCAAAATCAACATCATTCTCTTCACTACGTGTGATCTTACATCAATTGCGAGCCCCACATTTGACTATACAAAAAATATAAAATCATTGTTAAATCATATTTACCCACACACCAACTAATCTGCTTTCTTTGCATCTGTTTTGAAACCTGGAACGAGTTTCCCTTTAATATAAGAACACTTTATTGCATTTGAATGAAATGAAATGCTCTATGCTCTTTTGTGCCCTACCACAAAAACACGTAAGCAAAAAATAAAAATAAAAAAATAAATAAAAACGTCTACTTTGGTTGACAGGGTAGAATATAATCACACCTAACGTTTTGCCTCCGTTAGTTAAAAATGCTTGATTATTGGTTTCATTTTATCCTGTGATCAAGCCTGTGATGCACCCTGTTAGCTTTTTTAATACGCGTTTTTATTTTTTTATTTTTTGCTTACTAGTTTCTGTAATGAACTTTCTTAATTGAGATTGCATGTCAACAAAAAAAACCATTATGGTACCGTATCTAATTTTTTCCAGGTGGAATTAGAGCTGAAACAACAACCAGCCAAAGAATGACCTACAAGCCGCCAAGTCATAAAATTCTACGCTTTGGATAACATACATTGGACAAACCATTGGGCAGTTTTTGTCACCATTCCAATTGTTACTATATTACATATAAATTTTATCAATTAAATCGATACCTTACATAAATGTACAATTGAATAATAAACTGAAGTAGTGTTTAAACTACTTCTTTAAAGTATGAACTGAAGAAAAATTCTTGTGTGATTATTTGAGTGAGAAGGTCACACACATCAATTCCACACCGAAAACCAAACGAGCTTATAGTTAAGATATTGTATATCTGTATATCACTATGACAGCTTTTAAAAAAAAAGTTTTATTAGCAAACATCCCGTTGGGACAAATTACAAGCGCATTAAGATTAATAAAAGTGTTAACACTAAAACAAGTTATTAAGAACAAATTACATGTCTAAGCAGCTGTTTTTTTTATGTGAACATGATAATTTGCGAAACAAAGTTTTACGATTAAATGGAATTCTCCGGATGTATCTGGGTAAGTTGTTTCATAAGTGGATGTGTTGTAGGAATATCGATTACTATTGTACTTATGATGTCAACTGTAGTATATTATTATAGTAGTTATGATGTTTGGGATAATTGAAAGCTTGCCTAGAATAACGTTGAATATGAGGCAATTCACAGTTTTGAGTTAATGACAAAAGAAATATTCAACAACACATTGATTGTCATATATTAGGTGACTAATGTCGAAGTGATATAAATGTATGTTTTAGGTAGGTATGAGTTTGTTTGTTGGTGGCACTAGCTAGGTCTATGTATGAGGCACGGTTTTTCATAATAATCTCAATATTGAATTTTTGGCGCTTTCAACGTTATTCTGGACAAGCCTTCAATTATACTCTTCATATTAGCTTCAGTTGTTAGTTCGTTAGTCTATTCGTCCATTAGTCTGTGAGCTGGGGATTGAACGTATTTTGCCATCTACAATTCTAGATGACCTCGGTGGATTTTGACAAATGAGGTGTCAGTATATTCGTTTTAATTTATCGAGTGACACCGGCTATGGCGTCGATGACAAACCAATATAGTGGATGCTATATGCAATGCAAGTATATAAAGATTTTGCTTAATAAGCATTTTTAATGTACTTGCTCTATAGTTTTGAACCAAGCGTGAGTTCTGAGGTGTGGTGAAAAATTGACGGAAAAATGGAAAGGGTGAGAAGCGTTCTTATTATAGATAAGCCATACTCTGCCCATAGCTTGCCCTGCCACCATATTCAAGATGGCGGCAGAGCAAGACATCACCAAAATTCCCTTCGTTGATTCTACTGATTTGATGAGTCTTATCCCACCAAATCCTTCATCCATTGGCATGGAACAACAATTACAACTTACCACATCTATTGATAACTTTAATAATGGTTTTTTTAATCGCAACTCACAAAAAATTGCTTCAGCAAGTCGATACTATAATGCTGAAAAAGTATGCATCCAATGCTACTTCCAACGAAGTCAAAACAGCCATACATATATTCCAGTTGTGTATAACATGGATTATCTCAAGGCGACATCAAGACATCAATGGCGACTGCACCAACAATCCACCGGAATTGGGAAAATCGCAAATTCATTCCTCCCCGCATTGCCTCACCGTCGATGACGTCGCAGTGGCCATCAACAACAGCCCAGTGGTTCGTGAGATCGGTTCGGTTATCGACCAGATTAATGCGAAAATGGACGTCCTTAGTCTCGTTCTGACTAGCCTGAGTCTAGGTGCACATCATGTCCCTCATCCTCGGTTGCCAGAGGATTTACCGATTGCCACTCCAGATAATAACGGTATGGTTCACCATCCAACCATTGTGCCTTGTGAATTTCATGAATGTCAACAACCGTCCACCTCCGATATAATGTCTTCGCCTCATCAGCCTGGTGACCTTGATAGTTCTCCGGCTTTATCGATTCGATTGAATAACAACCCAACTATTATTCCATCAACAACCCACAATATGTTAAAAATATAAAAATATAAACACAACTTTGGACGACTATCTGGCTGGAGAATGGGGAAACACGCTTTATGAACCCCTTTCAAGTAATTTTCCACTTCCCGGCCAGTCTAACAACGATACTTCATTACAGTCGTCTGAACGAAACGTAAATCCAGCAACCTCGCATAAGTCCAGTGAAAATAATCTCTCCCCTATATCACATTCCAATTATCCCTTAGTGCCCCTCCATGCTGGAAAACGCCCTACATATGCCCAAAAAACTGCAAAAGATCCTAATAATTTTACTACTCTGATGAAAAGCAATAATAGTAACAAACCAAATACTATTACGTCGATACATGGTAAGAATACAAAAAACGTGAGTCAACCTAAGAGTAATCACAACAATCAAAAGTTAAAGCAGCAAAGAAGAACAGCTGCCTGGGGGACATCTAATCTCACCTTGCCCACAAAGGGAAGGAGAAACCATGCAGTTCGGCTTTGCATAGGCAACCTTCACGATGATGCCACACCTGTTGCGGTCAGTGATTTTATTGCTGCCCAAGGTGCTGTTGTTATTAAGTGTGGCCGTTGGTTAACACTGGCAAAAACCATTTCTACCTTTTTCTATCTAAAACTTGAAACATCTTCCACTGATGATTGGTCCAATGTTAAATATTGACCTACTTAAGCTACAACTGACATATTCAACGGCAAAGAACCAGTCCTTGTCCAGAACTTTATAGACAATTCTCACACCTACTACAACAATGATACACAGCTTCAATCCAATGTCCATGAACCTAACTACGAACTTATACGCACAAAAACTGATGATGGTGAAGCACATATTAGTTATAAAGACGGTTCCAATGCAAAAAAAAAAAACTATCGTTGACGGCCAATCTGAATGACAATTATCATCACCACAAAAATCAACTTATATACAATTAAATAAATCTAACAATAATATACCACTCTTAATTTCCACTAACCTAAATGATAAATTTACCAATAATAAAAAAAAATTAAATATTGCTTACTTTAATGCCAGATCCATCAATAATAAATTGGATGATTTACATGGCATAATTTCAGACCACCAACCGCATATCATAGGAATCTCAGAAACCTGGTTAACCGACGACCATGGTGACCCTCTGGCTAATATATCTGAATATCAATCTTTCACTTCGAATCGTAAAACTAGAGGTGGGGGAGTGGCCGTACTTAGTAAACACTCACTTAACCCTTCCAAACCGATTCGTTACAGCGAGGATGGCCTTGAGGTCATACAAATACTTATCGATCTACCTGGTAAAGGACCGACTTGTTTAATAGTCCTTTATCGCCCTAGCTACTATCCCTTTGATGATTTTATCAATATTTTAGTTCAGAACTTCTCCTTTAATCATTCTGCCATCGTTATGGGCGATTTTAACGTTCTATTTGAAAGTAATCACTATAACGTGCTTCAAATCACCTCAATGTTTGCTGGTTATGATTGCCACCCAATTGTCCATCTCCCTACTCGCATTACTCAGTTCCCCAGTTCAACCATAGATCAAATTTTTATCTCGTCTCATTTTCCTCTTATCAATATCTCTACCCATCCTATTTTTAAACTTGATCACATGCTTATCCTGGCTCAATTGTCTGTCGGTGTTCCTGCGGCATCAAAAACTGATCACACATCCACTATATACTATGAATATAGTAGCATTGATTGGCCTTCTGTACAAACCGAGGTACAATCTCTTTGGCCATCTTGGTCTATCTTTTCATGCAACAACCCTAACACATATCTTAATGTCATGTATCGTGATATTTTAGAAGTTTTAACTCAACATGGTATGAAAATGAATTATCGTAAATTTTCCTCATCATACAAACAAAAAAAATGGTGGAACTCTACTTTGACTGATTGTAAAAAAAAAAATTGGACAATTCCTATCATACGTTTGTCACAAATCCTACTTCACTAAATAAACTGATATTACGCACTTTTCATAAGATATACAAGAAGAGTATCAGGACCTCAAAACGAAAACTTTATAAAGAAAAACAGTTCCTATGGCACATAATAAAATCCGTCAATCATTCTCCTACAGAGATTCTATCTCCTTCAAATTACACTAATTATTTCCATTGGTGTAATAACCCAACTAACACCATTACCTATCCTTTACCATCTCGGTCTAGTTTTAAATCCTTTGACAACAATGACATATCACCAACGGTTTCATCCACCCTCATCCATGATATTTTGCGTCATACCAAGAACAAAAGTGGTGACCTTAAGATATTTTGAACTATGACGTCATTACAGCTATCGGCGACCTTATCATTCAGGCCATTTCAACTCTTATTACTATGATTTTAAAAAACTCCATATACCCTTCTTTATGGAAAATTGCAAGCATATTTCCAAAATATAAAGGTGGCGACCGTGATCTTTATACTTCTTTCAGGCCCATTGCGACACTTCCGTTTCTCTCAAAAGTCGCCGATAAAGTTCTCTTTGAGGAACTTCATCGATTGGCGGAAACAATTTGTCATGATAATACCTATGGTACTATAAGAAATAAATCTTGTCTTAATCTTATCCGGGCTCTTTATCTGAGAATCTGTTCTAATAACATATCTAATAGTAACAAGGCCTGCATTATTCAAACTGATTTGAGCAAAGCATACGACTCTTTGAGTCGCGCCTCAGTCCTCTCGCAATGCATCCAGCTTGGTGTTTCCTCACAAATTATTAACCTATTACATGATTTCCTTTCCAATCGTTTTTTTCAAATTTCTAATACCCCATCCACTCGGATGGCGTCAACTAACGGCGTCGTTCAAGGTAGCATTAATAGTTCCATTCTTTACTTTTTTGTTTCAAATACTTACATAATTTAAACCTTAATGCCGAGTTGTTTTCTTATGTTGATGACAACATCCTCATTTATGAATTCCCATGTTACGAACATCATGTAGTTGACTGGAAAATAGAATGAGATATGGATACTCTTTTGAAATGGTGCGTTGACCATAACTTGAGTCTCAATACTCTTA
The DNA here is from genome assembly GCA_034695005.1 of Cryptops parisi. Lineage (NCBI taxonomy): Eukaryota > Metazoa > Arthropoda > Chilopoda > Scolopendromorpha > Cryptopidae > Cryptops > Cryptops parisi. The sequence goes on from JAQIWH010006621.1 coordinate 9,140, forward strand.
AAACCAATAAATTGATTTTTCGTTCCCCATTGAACCAGACTTTTGAAAATAAACCTATAAAAATTCTTGGGCTCTGGGTAGACCATAATCTGACATTTGCTGCTCATATTGAAAAAATAGTTTCCAAATTGAATCGCCAAATATATCTAGCAAAACGCCTGAAAAATGTCTTAAACTACTCAGAAAAAATTACCTATATTAAGACTAAGATTTACCCAATTATTACTTTTTCTATTGATATTTGGGGAGATGCTCCTAATTATCGCATCCGTAAAGTACAATTTGCAGTTAACCGTATTATTCGTATGATTTTTAATTTGGGAAAATATACCTCCATTTCTGGCTTCCTACGTTCTAGGAGTTTACTTACAATTAAACAGTCCATCACGTTTTATCGTCTATGCGAATTCTCTAAAGCTTTTAAAAAAACCCTACACCCATTATATATCATTCGGAAAAATTTGAATGATGATCCAAATATCCGTACAAATTATCAATATTCACTTACCATTCCAGCCAACGTCAACAATTTTTCATTCAAGAGGTACCCATATAATACCTTTTCACAGTGGAACCTCTTGCCGACTTATCTTCGTTCCATCATCTTTAAATGTAAAATGGCAGACTGTGTTATGTTTTGTTATCATTTTAAAAAAAACTCCTAAAACACATTTTGTACAAATAATATTATCATATGTTTTAGTTGTGTTTCGTTTCACAATTCACTTATAGCCTTATTATTTCATTTTTAATTGTTAACTTTGAATAATGATATTTCATTGGTTTGTTTGTTTTGTTCATCTCTTGTTTTATGTTATCGTTTGTCCCAATGGAATGTTGTATTACAAAATAAAATAAAAAAAATAAAAATAAAATAAATATTACGAATAGCCCAAGTCTTCACTTCTGTGAGAACGCATCATGGTCCTGAACGCCTGGTCCATCCAAAGCTGCTCTGTTGTTGTTACCAAAGCTGCTATTTTGAATTACTGCTCGCTTTTTCGGTGTCAATGCAGCGGTGACACCTAGCGACATTTTAATGAAACGAAACCTTCAAAAATCCAAATCCTGTTTCAATTAAAACCGTGCATGGCACAGGGCTACTTTTTATTTGGTAGGAATTTTCAAGTGGTCTATGATAAGTGATCATCTGAGGAATAATCTGAAGAATACGGTAATATGCATAATCTGAGGAAACGGATAATGTTTCTGTTTTTTTGTAAATTTTGAAGTAGAGCGATATTTTGAGAGATCAAATCGGATTTGAAGAATACGGTAATATAAAGTTTTAAACTTTTGTATTTGGAATTTTGATACGTCTCCCCATATGCTCGCTAGGTTGTTACTGGACTTATTTTGGTTTTAAATTTGAAATACCGCGTACCCTATTTTATCACTGTAAGAAAGTATGTTCTTTTTTATCTTTTTGAAATATAAATTTGCCTGTTTAATTTCATGGTGGTTTCATCGATGTAGATGAGGAAGTTTAAATTGTTGTCCAGCCACCTAGGACTTTAATTGTGGTTTGATGCTGGTTTCAACAAATCTTAAAGTTTTTATTCGTCTAGTTTTCAGTTAGTTTAATTTAAGGCTACGGTCGTTGCACTACGTTGATATACAAGTTATATAAGTTTTTTTGCTACGTTGAGTTCGTAAAACGGGTAGATGTATACCAGTAATAAAAATTGTCATCGACATATGTGTACAGAGTGGCATGAAATTTTAGATTGTGAATTGTATTAGCGACGCTAAAAGATAGTAGTGAACTATTGCTTGCGACGTTCATTTTTAAGATTTTTCTTCCGTCAACTTTTTCTTCCTTGAAGCATAAATTTATTTCAGAAATTTTTAGAAAAATGCATAAAAATCTCTTTATATAATAGACAATTTCTGTAAGGCTCCCAGAAAGCTTTGCGACGCCCCAGTTAGCGATGCATGAGCCTGAGGCGCATTTGCACTGCGCACGCGCCTCCCGACGGTCGCGCATTGCATTGCGGGAGAAACAAAGAGCTAGGCGTTAGTGGTCGATCGGCATTGGAGTAACCCAACTTTTCCCGATGGACGGCGAATTGAAATAAAAAAGTCCAAATTCATCAACTTCCCATTCATGCACACATATTACACATGCACACATCGGTACACATATTAATAAACTCATATCTCGCCTGAATAAAAATGTCTTTTTAGCTAAACGACTCAAGAACCTCCTTAACTATAATGAAAAAAAAATTATTAAAACAAAAATTTTCCCTATTATACAATATGCTATTATTATCTGGGGAGATGTCCCCAAATATCGAATTAACCGCCTTCAAATTTCATTAAACCGAATCATCAGAACACTCTTTAACTTATCCCCACATTCTTCTATCACCAACTTCCTTACTTCCAGGAACATGCTTACAATAATTAAGCTGATTAAATACTATCGACTTTTAGATTTCCATAAGGCCTTCAAAAATCCCCATCACCCTCTCTATTTTTTTAAACAACACTTAGATAATACAACTCAGTCGTCAAACCCAACAATACAAAATTATTATTCATACAAATCTACCTCTCTACAAAAATTGGGAATTATATGTACCCACTTCAACTGCTCATTGACATGCTCTCACTTAAAAAAAAACTGTTCAATCATGCTCGTCACACGTAAAATTTTATATAAAAAAATAAAATAAAATATACACTTACTATACTAACAACTATAAAAAAAAAAATTCTCTATCCATTATTATCAGTGATTTTTGAACTTTAAGGCTACACTTTAGTGTAATTTTCCAAGTTATTACTTTATTATTTAAGCTCAATTGCTAATTTCCTTCAACCGATTCTGTTTGATTTGTATCAACTTTTTGTACTTTGTGTCCCTATGGGGCGAAATACTTAAAAAAATAAATAAATAAATAAACATAACCTAGTGTTTAGACGTTCCGTGCTTTTGCAAGGGAAATTTAGGAAGAAAATAATATATACAACAAATCCAAATTTCGGGTGAAACCTAGTAGTACAGTAAGTCAAGCAATATGATAAATCAATTTTTAAGCAGATGGAGCCATTCTAAGATATGTTAGCCAGCATTCAAATTGTTACTTTTGTATTATACTCCATTTCACATTAGCTGACACGGAATTAGCTTGAGGCAGCCAAGAGGCAAGCTAGGTGATCACACCATCTCACGCGCCTAACACCCTTGTATCCATACGCACTTGCACGAAGAAAAAGTGGCCGTGCTTATTCACAGCATAATATTCTGCACTATTATTCTTGGCTTATTCACAGCATAATATTCTGCACTATTATTCTTGGCTTATTCACAGCACAATATTGTCTTTATTGTTTTATACTATTATTCCGTTCTACTGTTATATTGAACTGTAACTTAATATTTTGATTTATATGAAAATTAATAATACATTACATATGAGTTTATAGAAACGATCTATACAT
>JAQIWH010006622.1:0-12588 GCA_034695005.1 Cryptops parisi
ATTGTACAATAAAGATCTTTGTCATTCTAATTTAGACAAACTCTTTCATTATTATTTTTATTTCGTGTGAGAAACTAGATAATGATTAAAATTATATAAAAAAAAAATGATAATAAAAAAGAGCGGGATTCCCGGGAAATTTGATTGGAATCCCGGAATTACGGGAAGCCTTTTTGGCCCCCGGGATCCCGAGATAACGGGATCCCGTCTGAGAAGCCCTACCCAGAACCATCCCAACTAAGGTACCAAATTTTGTTAAATTCAGATCAGCCGTTTTAGAGTCATGCGCGCACAAACAGACAAACAGATATATAAAAAAATATTTATATAAGTAAATATATATTAATAGTGTTGACGTATTTCAAAACCATATCATGTAATATTAGATTTCACACTTTTAACGGCAATAATGTTCATTATTGTTGAACTAAATAAAGTTGAACGAAATAAAATGAATTCAAAATGGTTGTAAAAGCAAAGATATATCTTACAAGTGTTGTGGAATGTACAATAAAACTCGTCAATCGATAAATAAAACTCCAATGACCAAAATCTGAGAAGATCCCCCTTATTAATATATTTCTCATTCCAGTCGCGCTAACTTTGCACTTTGAGAGTTTGCACGACGAATAATCTTCGAAAAGCAGTCATTTCCACGCGAAGCAAAATTTTCCTCTAAGCCGCATTTGAATTACATTTTGCTCTAAATAATTCATCGGTTTTGAATTTTTAGCGATTTCTGGGAAAATAATGCGCGAGATTTTCCATTACCGATTGGACATTGAAACATTAATCAAACCACAAAAGCATTACTGTTCTCACCTCAAACTGTGTGATGGTATTATGCGAAGAGGCGATGCATCAAAAATGTGACAAACTATCGCATTTTTCGGGAATTAACTTCCACGAGTTGTGCAATGAAACAACATTTCTGGACTTTAAATGCCCATTGACTACCCAATATGACAATTGAACAACTTTTAAGAACTTCCGATTGGTGAAAGAAAACGTCCACTATCATCGTAAAGACGTTTAGTAACCTACATATGTTACTGGTACAATGTATAAAATAGTACAGATGTAATAGTAACGTATATATGTTACTAGTACAATAGATAAAATGTCAAACCTGGTTTAGGCAATGTATGGTATCAACATTGGAATAGTTACAGTACATTGAGCAACGTATACGTATACTGACGACAACCCTGTAGTAGTCGTAAATTTGAAAAAATTAATCTTTGCAAACGTATTAGTTTAATACGATTGTTTAGGTTGTTTTGCCAACAAATTAACCGTGTCAACAAAACCACGATTTACTCGCTATGCATGCAAATATGCGCTAATTACAAACTAAACTCGAAATGGTAAACGTGTGTGTACTGTACAAGTAACAGTGTACTGGAAAAATAATTATGTTACATGACAACCTATTCCTTCAAGTTCATAATAAACAGATATACGAGATTTCAATAAAATCAATATCACGATAACATGGTCATATTTTAATCACAAATATTTGTAATTACTACTTGATATTTGAAAATTTTCATTCACGATTTGGCACTCTTCTTATTACACAAAAGCCGCTAGTGGTTGGGCTGCAGTTTAGGTTAGATAAAACAAACAAAAACGTATTATTTTTATGGTTAATGATAAATTATATAAACTGCTGTATCGCTTAATTAATCTAAACTGGCATTTATACCCATCTAATTTTATGATTAATGATACATTATAAAGTGTTGTATCGTTTAACTAACCTAAACTGGCATCTATACCCATCTAACTGGTTTATGTTAGTTAAAAAAAAACATATGCCAAATCGCTAGCGCCACAAGCCGTTTCTCTGTTAAAAGAAGAGTACTCGTGATTTCATTCGTTACTACGCCATGAACATTTAATATTTTCGCGTTTTGTTTGTATCAAAGTTTTAAGTGGATTGTTTTTTGCTGACATCTGATATTGACGTATGTAGTCGTATGTTGCTTTTAACTACTCGAGTTAACGATTTATGAAAAAACAAAATAACAAAACGAAGTAATTAAACTCACCCAATGATGGAATCATTTCTCCAATAGCTGAGTCATAAAATAATGTAAGTCGCCATGCTATCTGCGTTTTATTTAACGATTAACTCATCGATGTGCTAAACATCAGTATCGTCAACTAGAACAAAAAATAAATAAATAAATAAACACGCATGATATTATAATATAAAGTTTTAAAATACATTAAAGATGTCAAATAACTTGAATTATTACCAGAATAATATGTAGTCACTTTAATTCCACTTCTCAGAATGAATTGATAATATGATATGTCAATATATTTCTTCACAAGATTTTCACTGAATTATTATAGCAAATTTGGGCATTTCCAATATTCAAATAGTGAGGAAACTGCATTTAATATCTGTAAATGGAATAAAATGGGTTTTCGATTACGATCTAATCGTATTCCAATACGGTCTATTAAAGTACTATAGTATGTAAATTATTCTTCATTTGTGGCATCTGATAACGCGCATTGATTAATATACACATAAAGCGTTACCATTAAATATGAAACCATAAATTTTTACGTTATTGTAATTTCTGCCAGATTAAATGCACTTATACATGAAACGAGTTTCAAGAAGACACATCATTGTAGATTTCTATTATAATGTATAAAGACCTGCCACACGTAATTTTTGGTGTGGCAGGTCGAGCAGCAATGCAATTCCACTTTCGTGATGCAATCCCTGTTTCTTTCACTTACTTTGGGGGACATAATTTAGTTAGTTCATTATCCTATATAATAAAAAACCAGAGCGCTCCTCTTCATCATCAGCTATGGAAGCGCCACCATGTGTGAAAATGCCTAAATCGTTACTCTAACTGTAACAAATATTGCAAAGCAATATGAGTTAGGAGAATAAATAACTAACGAATGATGCCAAGCAACATGAGTTAAAAAAATTAATTGCGTAATAAAAACAAAAAACAAACAAACAAACTTTCCCGTCATTTTTGACGGGTTGTTCACCAGTTTTTTATATATAAAAAAAAAATAGAAATTTTAGTGTTTGAGAAAAATTATTCACAAAGATAAAATCGTTACAAAAGTTGTCAAATAACAGCTCAGCTGATAGACTGTACCACGGTGTTATTAGAATTTGCTCGTTATATGAATTTTACTCTTGAAAATGTTCGTTGTGTGAAATCTTGTTGTGAGAGTAGGCCTAGCTCGTTATCGGAGGCTCGACTGTATAGCAAAACAAACAAAAATGATGCGAGTATAATACTTATACTAACTTAACTGTACACAGTATTATTTACTATAGTGAAATCAGGTTATTGTTATCAATCGGCTATTGTTATCATTATCAGTCGGTCTCAAGACACTTTTTAATGTTTTATTTTCTTTGTTTAATGTAATCAGCTGGTCACTGTTATAAAAAAGCACCAGTCTCAAAGTGATCTCAATAAACGTATACCATTGTATATATACTTTTATACTTATAAACTAATTGCATCTTATATACAGTTGTTACACGTGGAATGCATCAGATAGGCCTAAACTTACACGTGGATTCATATATCAAAATTACCATGAAAATGATAAAAACTGCTGTAAAATCTGTTATCATTCGTGCACCACCACACAAACCGCATAACAGTGAAATTTTCTCGCATATAACGAACGTCTGAAAAGCCTCTTTGGTAAAATCGCATGTAGGCCTACGGAACTCGCATAAATCGAAGACTGCCAGTGATATGTTCATCACTACTTAAAACTTGGCACACGTTGTATAGCCAATTCGTTTTACAGTTCAAATAATAAAACAACAATAAAAATGAAATGGCCATTATTGATTTCTTTAACGCAGTTGTAAATCACGCAACAAGGTACCGAGTTTCACACATAATATTGAATGGTTAATCGTACGGCAAGGTCTAGGTTATGATGAAGTGCAGATATCCTCTTCAAACATCTACACATATTCACTTTGTCACATGCATGTTGATGATATACGATTATCGATTATTCTAACCACAACCTTAGAAATGTAGAAATGAAACGGAGAGATTGCAAGAGTTCACTTAACCAAGCAATTAACCGTCAAAAGTAGTCAGTTTAATCAACAACAACAACTGTCGTATTCAACTTTTAACTTTTGCGATCCTAATCCCTATTTGGAATTTCTACAAAAGAATGAACAATTTTGGTAATTAATTAACCATACAAGTTATCACCGTCACTTGAATATAAAGAGGAAGTTGGAAAATGAGAATACGAGTGAAATTGTCCTAGTTGTCAAAACCAGCAACCAGAGTTTTATAAGAACTCCAGATCCAGGGTTCGATATGAAACAGGGGGTGAATCCATGAATAATTTCTTCATATATAGTTAAACAGAAAGTCAAAATACAGATAATTTGGCTTAAAAGCATATGCAATAGACCTACATTAGCCTACTTAATATGCAATAAGCACTAATTCACCATCTCATCTTGGAAAGTGCTCCAGTTGCCAAAAGCAAGGTTTATAAGAACACCAAGGGGTTAACAAAAACAATAACCAAAAACTGTACACCTCAAAATAAGAATGAAATAAGGATTACATGTTATCAACTTTTTGCCTTCTTGTTGACCAAACGCAAAAAGTTATAAATAAAGGTTAAATCGTTTAATTTGTGAAATTACACCAAAGTTAATGAAAAATGTCAAATACAAAATTTAAATGTATAAAAAAAATTCTAATATCTCCATCTGATGTTAAACCTACACAGTTGTATACCAACAAGTGTTATTTCATACTTCGCCAAAAGATGCCAGCCAATCTATAGAATACCAGGATGTCATAAATTGCTGGTAACAGATAACGAATGAGTAAACATTTTATTCTATAGGCATGACATCCACAAATGAAGGGTATGGTCTACTTTTTTCACATTTCACCACAAGTCTAGAAATTAACCCACTATGTGAGCTCTATTGTATTTAATATGTCCACTTCAGAATATCAAACTTTTTTAAGAATGTTTGATCGTTTTAATTCTTTAAAAAAATAATAATGTAGTCACCATTAAGAGCTTACTGGGGTTTATCTCCTGGGATCCCAGTATACCTTACTTACATAAGTATACTGGGATATTAGAAAAATTGTTAATTTTGTGTATTTGGTGCAATGTACCTTTGTAATATTATCATGATACAGAATAACTATTTTTAATTTTAATCGTAATGTAAAATCAATTAATTTTAATCGTAATGTAATTGTGACTGCCATCTTGTCCGATCCTCCGCCGCAGCACAAACATCGGCCCAGCATAACTGGGAGGCGAACCCATCATCCTTCAAACGATACGTCGCACCAGAGGCTTTTCAGTTTCTAAATTTGCACTAGAACACATGAATCAAATTTCTTCATCCAAATATCACCAACTGTAGAGAAAAACAGACACCAATTATAATAACTGTAAAATCACAATGCAGAATTAAGATGATCGGAAATGTATCAACTCCAGGCCCGTTTTTCAGGACATAGAACCTGACACTGTCTATATCAAAAAATGTTTTTTCTTCAATCTCCATGATTTTTAGTGTCTGGGCCCATCCCGAAAAAACATTTTCTGGCTACAAGGCCTCGATTGATACATTTAGAGATCACTTGTTAGGGTGAATCGTTCAAATAACTTGGTAATAAAAAGATAAAAGTCAATGGAAAAATAGTCTTTATTGAAAATGGAAACCGCTATTCACTATGGCTACGATGCCAGTCAGGATCGTTCCAAGGAAAAATAGGACCCAACTCTGGGGTGTGGAACTTCACGTGTCTAGTTGGCACCGTTGGCTCCTTTTCTGCTGTGAAATATGTTAAGGATCAATGTGTTCAATACAGTACAACTACATTTAACTCTTGGTTTACAAATGAGTTCTGTTCCAAGATGGTCTTCGTTATGTGTTTTCACTATGCATATACGGAAAAATGTCACACCCTCAAGTTTCACAAAACTACGAAATATGCTGACAAGCCATTTAAAACCATTCCATACATGTCAGCCGCAATGTATAGAATCCAGACATTCTATAGAATGCCAAGCTTGGCTTAGGCAATTTATGAAATTAGCATTAAAATAGCTATGTTAAGCCAGAAATTTAGGTCAAATTTAAATTTAGGCCTTAAAATTTATTTTTTGGAGAAAATAGTTAACTAACAAATAGTTGTAAACTGCTTTCTGCACTTTACAAGATGTTATTTCATACTTTGCTAAACGCATCTAGGCATTCTATAGGAAGTCTGGATTCTATAGTTTATTGATAAGACATTTATGTAGCTTAACTTAAAACTCTTTTTACAGTTATAATTAACAGTACAGATGCTGTTATTCAAAGTTAATTAAGCAAATTAACTTATACATTATCTAAACAAAAACATGCTCTACAACATGAAACTAAACTCGTCATGCATCCCGCTAATATTTGGTTGATTATTTCCAAAATCTATTAAACCAACGATAGTCCTAACCTATTTAATTTCTGCATAAAAAAGGATATTTGCGAAGAAGTTTGAACAATCCAGTACCAAGTCTCATAGGAATACCCATGATGATACATTCCGTGACACCGTTGATCGCATCTTTCTGGCCGTAGTAGGCGGCATCGAACAGATGATCCGCAGTCTTCTCAAACTACAAATCGATAATTCAAATTCACAACTAACCTTTTTACATTTTATATGAAAATTACATTGAAAAGTGAAAACTAAATTTACCGAAGCCAACATGAGAGCGCTTTCTCTCATTTTGGCCAATCCGAAACGCGTGATTCCAAGAACTTCGCCCTAAAACAAAAAAATCAACAAAAGTATTCAACCGACTTCTTATATTAAAAATAAATAAATAAATAAATACGGTAAAGTTCTTACCGTACTGGTCATCAAATCAGCCAAAAGCATGACATGACGTTTGTCAATGCTCATGCCATGATTTTCCATCGTATACTGAATTTCATTTATGATCGTTTGCCTGTAAAGTAAAACAACTTTTGTTAATAAAATCTGACTAACAATAAAGCGAGAGATGGCTGCATACACACATCCACACATACATACATCCAATCACAAATCAACTAAAAGCAATATTAATTTTTATTTGTCTGCGATTACAATAAAGAAAAGCCCAAATTTTTTCAAAGAGTTTAAGCTAGTAAAATATAAGATCATACGTATACCTTGCAGCTTCAATTCCTAACGCCTGAAACGTTTCCCATATGTTATTGGAGTATGATTTTACTTCTTTAACACCTAAATTTAAATAAAGTAATAATAAAAAATTAAAATTGACGTTACAATAATAATAATAATAAATGAAAAACAACTCAAATTATTCCAAACTTAATTGAATAAACCATCGTATAAATGTTTTCTCACCAGGAGTGCCTAACACTTCTCGTAAATTGTCACCTTCGACGAGCAGCTCGTACTTTGGCGGAGACGAAGCATCGTTGAAGTTAATCACAGCTCGACTTACAGTTGGTAATCCCTAACAAACGGAATGAAAATAAAACAAATTGAATTACATTTCGGTACAATTTTAAGCTACTGGTACAAAAAAATATAAGGGGTTGTTCCATCATTTTTGGTGATATGTACTAAATAAATGAAGCAAAAGCTCTTTCAATTTTGAAACAAAAAACCAACAAATAATCTAAAAAAATGTCAAATAGATATCGTTGCCTCCTTTTTTGCAACGATATCTTAAAATTGCAGAAAGTTCTTGATGCTACGCAAAAATATCACCAATGATGTTAAAAACAAATCCACATAAAAAAGGTAAAACCTCAACATTCAATTAACTGTGTACAAAAAGAGAATCCTAAAAATATGCAAAAAACAAAATTACATAAACTTTAGTCTCGCATAATCAGCACCTGACAGGATTTTGGAAATCGCATAAGAACGGAATATCTCGTATGACGAACTTGTATAAAATCAAGGACTTTCTGTGGGGTGTTTATTCGGTCACTTTACCTTGATGACAACTTTCGGCAGCTTTTCTTTCAGAAATTGCAGAGAAGCCGTCAGCGACGAGTGCTTTCCACTTGTCCTGGGCATGATTTTCAAAATCGATGCTTCGGGAAAAATTTGAATGTCGTCTTTTTGCAGGCGCAGTCTCGCTGCCAGAATCGACAAATAAATACTGTTGATGTCGACTTCCAACTAGGCACATATAAAAAATAAAAATAAAATAAAATAACTGACTGAAGTGCTGGCTAATGCCCATGATCCCTGGAAAACAATTTAAAGACGTGAATATGTGGTTGAACCAGTCCAAAACAATAATACGTTACCTTCAATAACTTAATCCTTTTCATGTCAAGTTTCACTAAAATGAAACACTCATCTGGTAAACACACCTCGTCAAACACTTCAGTTACCTACAAGCAAAATTAAGGGTCAACATTTTTACCAAGAAATAGGTACTACAGTGATCCTTTGTCATCGACAATATGTAACGCAAAATCTGAAAATTTTAATGACATACAATTTTAAGGTAAATATCCATAACTAACTTAAAACATGGAAATCATCATCATGGACGATTTCACGCTAAAAGCGTTATTGGCATTCATAGTGATAAAAATCACTTTATACATTTCAATTTCATTACCCTAACTTGGCCCCTGAAGTTCTACAAGCCAAAAATGCAAAATGAGCAAAAAAGTTGTAAACATGCAATTTCTGTTATTTCATTGCCTTATACTGAACCTTACAGTCGTAACCTTTAATAATTTCCTAATCTCTGCTGGGAAAAAAAATATAAATAATAATACAATTTGCTGTAAAAGATGGTCAATTAAAAATTGTACCTCTCCCAGGTAGGTTTTCTCAATACGTCCCTTCACGATCCTAGCAACCTCGGAATCGGTGTCCATGTCCAAGTAGGCCGTCACAATCGGTGTGCTGATCTTTTTCGACGCGTTGATGATTTCTTTGATACGAGGCACACCCAGTGTTATGTTCATGGAGGCGACGCCAGCAAAATGAAACGTTTTTAAGGTCATTTGCGTTCCAGGCTCTCCAATGCTTTGTGCTGCGAGCGCACCGACAGCAGTGCCTAGCAACAATTACAAAAAAAGGTGGATAAGAAGGCACAAAAAATATTATGGTGAACTTTGGTTTTAGGTTGGTGGGCGAAGTTTAAATAAAATACTGTTAACATGAATGGTACATTTTAATGTTGTATTTTCTGATTGACCTAACCTGGTGTCGACGCCCACAACACTAGGTTAAATTAGGTAAAAACAACAACAACAACAACATTAAAAATATTCAAATTATCTTAACGATATTTATTTTTTCAAAGCTCCGTCCACCAACCTAAAAGCTAAGTTAACCCAAAATTATTTAACTGGCAGTCAACAATCGAAGAGTTGAAAGAGCCATTCTTACCGGGTTCAATAACTGCCCGCAAATACTTGTTTCTGCAAATATCCATGAATTCCTTGAGTTGGGATATAGTTAATCTCTTGACTTGTTTTACCACTGAAAATAAACAAAGATAAAAATACTTTAATGAACTCAATTTAAAAACAAATACAGGGTGGCCACACACCATCAGATGTTAACATGTTAATCACATACAGTTTGAAAGTAAATACAGGTCACCCTCGTATGACGAGGTGCTTATACAACGCGATTCACATAATTGTAGCATCTCATGGTGAATACCATGATTCTAGATGAATATTTTAAGTCACGAACCTTTTTCTAGTGGTTCGACTGAATCTGCAGACTTGCGCCATTCGACCCTAAACCTCCCAAGTTTGTCCGCATACGAAACTACGAATGACCTGTAAAAAAATAAATATGTTATTTTATTTACAATGCATGTAAATGCCACTTAGTAGTAACAAGCTAATCTTTCATACCTAAACACTAACTACACATTCGAAAAACGACGAGTAAACAAAACAGTGAAAGAGAACTCCAAAGCACCAATTCCCCACCCTCAAGTTTCACTCTTTGGCATAAATTAAAATTAACAATTACTATTTTTTCACTTACGTCAATTCTTCTTTGAACTCTTCACCGACTGCGCTAAAGCTGTCACTCTCGATGATGTTTATCAATTCGTCAGTTATCTCATTTGGCTTGAGAGCGTCCTCCGAGAAACACGGCGACTTAGCCTGATCATATTGAAACACAAAAGTTTCATAATTAGCGCACACTGTATAAATTTTTTCATTTGAAACTACAGGATGTCCACCATGAAATGTCAACGCTACATGCCAGTATATAAAGAGCATGCTTAAAAAGCATTTTAATGCACTCGTTTTATGATACTATGATACGTTCACTGTCAGTTATAATTATGTACTTGGTCATCTTCAAACCGTATGTGAACATTAAAATGTCAACAACTCGTGGTGGACACTCTGTATAAACAAAAAACAAAAGTACCAACCCGAACATGGCTGATCACTCGTTCAAAGTCAACCGGTTTGTCTTTTCCTTCCATGGCGGCAGGATCAAGTCCATCGCCGCCAAAAACAAACTGAATGACGTTCCCCATTGAATTGCGTATAGTTCCATCGTACGCGCAACACAAATCTTCAAGTGACTAAACAAATAAATAAATGAAAAATATCAAAATTACAATCTTATCAAAAAACAAACAAACTACTACTAAGTAAAAAATAACCCACTTTTACAAGGCGCCGTTGCATGTAACCCGTTTCTGCAGTCTTCACAGCAGTGTCGACAAGACCTGTCATCGTGAAGAATCAATTCGAGAAACATTGAAACCGTTTCATCCCATTATGCAATTGGGCAAAAAATCATCAAACACAACCATTTCCGCAAAATTACCTTCACGACCGCCCATTGTATGGAAAAAAAATTCCGTTGGTGTTAATCCGGAATAAAAACTGTTACCCACGAATCCTTTTGCATCTGGACTTTTAGCTGTTAGAAAGAAACCATTATATGAACATAATATTATATGTTGCATTATATGAACACGTACAAATTGCAAAAAAAAAACAATAACATCAATAACCCCCCCCACAACAGTATTGAAACATTATATCCCCCTGAAAATCACACATTATCCAACTTACAATGTCTTTCAAAATGTGGTAGCGATCGGTCTTCAAATCCATTCGGCACTCTATGACCGCTGATAGCTTGTTGTCCTACGCAAGCGATCATCTGTGAGATGTTAATGAACGATCCTACCAAACAAAATTGGAAAAGCATTTAGTTCAATGCTAACCCCAAGTTCAGTCACGTGACTTTTAGGAGCATTCACAATTGCTTTTACTGTAAATTTAACAATTATGAACCAATAGTAAATTGAAAAACTATGATTTGAAATTACCTTTCGATCCACAGTGCGCCATGATAAGAGGACTGTTGCTCTTAGGCAATGCATTTCGGCAAGCTTTGCCGGCGTGGTCTCGAATCACCGATAGTTCTTTCAACATGACTGCTTCCAGAGTTTCTTCTTCCGTGCATCCAGGCTGACACTGCAGCGTGCCTTCCCTCAACTGTTTAAGGTATTCGTCACATTTGGCATAACTGGACAAATACATAAAAAGAAAAATTTGTTAAAAGAGTTTTCACTTTTTTTTTTATAGACTAAATAGTACATACAATTGAAGGGCCTGGTGTATTAAATAACATTTTTGTCAAAAAATGACCTAAGAGCATTTTCGAATGTGTCAGGTAAAATTCTACCAATTCTGAGCAAAACAACGATATGTGAAAAGATGCAAAAAGTGTGAAGTAGCCCATAAACAGTCAATGCAATTTCAGATCTTGAAAATGCGTTAAAAATGTTACTTATTAACACCAGGCCCTTCGATTAACTCGACACCTACCCCTCTTTCAACAGTTGGTTTTTGACTTTGATCAATCCGGGCCCAGGTGTGACGTCACCAATTCCGATGGAAAATCCTCGATTCATCAGGTACGAGGAAGTCAACCTCGAAAGCCGCCACATGGCATCGGCGGCGTACTGTTCTCCAAAATCCCTCAATAGGATGTAGAATATGTTGTTCTTTGAACCAGAACCCAAAGTTCCCTTATCCATCGAGCCACACAACAATTCGCTGTTGTAAATTACGACAACTGAAAAACGAAGCCGTTCAATCATCGATAAAAAAAAAAAAAAGATCAAGCGCTGAGATGAAACGGTGAAATGAATTCGACTTACACGAGTCGTTGACGCACATATCTTCCCCCGAAGAGTACGACTTTCCTTTGGTGCGAAGATTAGCGGACACTGGAAAATCTTTATTCGGTTTCAAGATCATGCTGAACAACTGCTTGCCAGTCCACAATTTCTGAGGCTGAATTTAAAAAAAAGTTCCGTTGCAGTGAAAATTGGCGACAACTTTTTGTTACATTGGTCGACATTCGACTAGACTAGACCTTTCAGAAATGCCTTGTATTCCAGAGATGTTACGCAAAAAGTATTAATATTTGTCTAGTATGCAGAGTATTATATATAAAACACAACAAGTTTTCATTGAGTATAGGAGTGGCAGTTACAAAGCCTTAAGACACCATGTTCTCTCTTCTCTTATTACCTAAT
>JAQIWH010006623.1:0-12588 GCA_034695005.1 Cryptops parisi
AATTAGATCTACATCTATTGTACTAATGCTGAAAGAACTTTTTTCTTACAAGATTACTTCTGTACAAAAATTAGATCATGTTTATGCATTAAATAGATGGTAGTTTTGGTTGTGAAAAATAGTTGATTCAAGCAAAAATGGATTTGGATTATCTTAAATTATATAATTGTATGATTTTATTACATGACAGCTGCTGCTTAATGATTTTTTGTCAATACAGTAATATAAATATAATAGTTTGTTTAGTTGTGTAATGGAGAGGAGAAAACCGCGGTTAACCGAGGTTTTCAAAAATTACAAACCGAAAACCACGATTTTTTAAAACCCGGTTTTGCAGAAACCCTAGTTCAAACAAATCAAAGCCATTAGTTAGTGGATTTTCATTCTCATTTTAAAAAAATTAACCACAAAAGAAATAATCAAACCATTGATAACTAGTTATGGAGCCCTTGCACAAGCATTCCAAAGGCAAATTTTGAATGGCAACTATAGACCAAGTTTGTGTTCTAACCACAGACACGGATGATGCAAGTTATATTTAAAATTATTTCTTAATTTTTTCCATGATGAAAAATGCATACTGATTAAAATAAAATCAAATATGGCTGTGCAAACTCACATACACACCCGCCTGCCATGTATCTATTGTATATAGCCATGTATCATTTCAATTTTATTTTTTTTTAACTAAAAGTAAAACTGTCAATGATGACTGGAAATGAGCTATCATTATATAGTCATGTTGTTATGGTAAACCCCATAAGGAGTTCAAAATTATATCTGTATTGCTCATTGTACCATCTAGGGACGTCGAGTCAAAAGTATTCAGTTGAGTAAACTAAAGAGAACAAGTTGGAAGAAATATAATCGACATCCTTCCATTAGTTGGACAACAATTGGTGATGAAACACTTAAGTCAAATTAAAAATTGCAAACAATTTGAACCAGAATAAGAAGCAAATGAGCTATGCCACGACTATCGACATAAAAACAATTAATAAAAAAGGCAGACCATGCTGATTGCGCCGCAAACCATGCAAGTTGTGACACAGAGGCAGACCATACCGATCACCATAGACCACATCTCTAACGCACCATGCCTCACCCATAAGTCTGTTCCTAGCTGAATCTACTAAACCTTAGACAAAAGAAAAAAAGGAAATAATCCTCGCCGATCTTAATACCAATCCACTCAATCCCATCAAATCCACAACACAAATGAACAAAGAAAATGCACAAAAACAATGGGAACAACGACAATATGCAAAAGAAAGTGAAACAAAGATGATTAAGTTCACAAAGCAAAACAAATATATTGACAGAGTTGATAAAAAGTGCAAATACACTCAAACTCAATCACAGACTCTTGATGGAAAAATAAGAGGCACAATGAAAAAAACACAATCTCTATACGATGTTGGAGACACGAGAAGAGTATAAAAGTGATACGACCAACTGTGACGAGCAAAAAGAAATGACATACGAGTGCATGACATACGAGAAATGTAGGTCTCAAAACCCAAAACAAAATAAAACAACAAACACGATTAATATCCAAAACATGACACTCATGAATGTTAAAACGAAAACTGCTAGCACTTGAAATCCACACTTACGAAAGAAAATCCAAAGAATGGCAAAGATTTTGGGAACAGTTCACATTATCTGTAGAGGTAGGTATTTGGTTTAGAGAGGCGCACAAACTGCCCAAAGACTTGTCATTTGAAAAACCGAAAACCCTATGGATAGTACGGACATGATTTCCCAGCACCTCCGGAAGACAGAGGCAAAAGGCACCATCTGCAGAGAGTTTCATAAAGCGGGCAATCTACCAGGTTAGGTGGACCGACACTTGAGTATTACATGTGGGGCACCAAAATATAGAAAAAAATGCATGGAAATTCCATATGTCCTATCTGTAACCATGCCAGCACCACTTCTCATTCTTCCTGACAGCAGAGAAAGAGGTTCTCACACTCTGACCGTGTCCTTTATAGCACACAGCTGCTTGTTGTCCACTGCAGCCCATTCAGTCTGCCAAGCTGAAAAAATCTTGACATTTTTGCCAGAGTTGCGAGTTGGTGGATGAAACATCTGATGCAAAATATGGCTTGTGAAACCCTGCCTTGGCAACCATATCGCCAGAGTTCATTACATTAGATGTCAGCGTGGCCTGGCACCCTCGACTTGCCCAATTTCGCAAGGCGGCAAACAAGTCCATGAAACAGTAGAACCAGCGCAAGCCGAGAATAGAAATCTTGTAATGGCTGCAACCCAAAGTCACAGTGCCCTCTTTGTACATGCTGTACAAGGATGGAAGATGCCCACCAATAGTGCACACAAGGCCAATCACTTGGCTGAAAGCTTTTCATAGCTTACACACCCAATGAACGTGTCACCAACTCTCCTAGCATATATGCATATTAAGTGGTTAAATTGAAGTTCACACTCTTCGCACACATGCTTATCAGAAGGCTTGTTAAAAATGCCCCTAAGTCAATGAAAATTCCAACATTCTTGGTGCCGTGACAGGCAAGATAGTCGTGCAGACGAAAACACTACCTCACCATACAGAAACCAAGACCTAACCAAGGAATACAGGATTAATATGATGTGGCAGTCAGCGCTCCAAGATTGATGGGTCAAGATGGAAAGTCCAATGCTTTCCGGCAGCAAGGCTGCAAATGGTAGAGATGGGGAAGACAACTGAGCTTGCGGTCAAATATCGGGCGGAGAAAACAAACTTTCTCATTCACTGCAAGGGGAATGCCACCGAGAGTCAAAGATGGATCGGCATAATTGTGACACAAGCAACCAAAATGAGCACAACTGTTTTCTCCGAAAAGAAACAAAATCCTGTGGCTCTGGCCCATTCCTTAAAAAGACCAATAATAGGTTGTAATTGTCACTTTGCAACTGATAAGACGATAAGAATGGCAGATGGCCAGGCCATCAACGAAAAGCGATGCAGTAACAAGAGTACGTATGTTACGATGAAATTCTCTGCCACTGCAAATAAGAGGATGCTTGAAAAACTGCCTTGGGAACTCCTGATAAACAGTGACAACAGAGTTGTACCTGTGCGTATGCATAAGCCTGGCTGACAAAAAGAATTGCAAGAAGGTAGGCATTTAGACATGTGACCCGGTATCGTACAAAGTTCCTAAGATACAGTACGATTAGGCTATATCATAAGCCTTTTCCAGGTCAAAAAATACATCAATGACATGTTGATGAAAAAGCAACGAATTGTGATGGCTAGACTCAAGAGACCAAGTGGTCCACTGTCAATCATCTGTGACAGAACCCGCACTAAATAAGAGTGAAAAACTCGGTCTGCTCAAGCCACCACACACGGTGTCTGTTGACATTCGCTCAAAGAGTTTACAAATGCAGCTGGTAACTGCAATAGGTCTATAACTCTTAGCCTCATGGTGATCTTTGCCAAGCTTCAAAATAAGGACAACAGTCACTTCCCACTATGCCAATGGAAAGGCACCTTCACACCATATCTGGTTGAAGAATGCTAAAAGAGCTTCCAAAGAATGTGGTGACAAGTGGTTCAGCATGAAAATGTGAAGTCTATCAGGACCCGGAGTGGTGTTTTTAGAGGCAAGAAAATCAAAATGCTATTTCCACAAATGGAAGGCAAAGCCACATTATTCCAGTTGAGGGAATCCAAACATCAGAAGCTGATTTTTGGTGACCAAAAAAGCAGGATCGGAATTCTGGCAGCTGCTGATGGAAGCAAAATGCTGTGCCAAGGTGGTAGCAACAGCAACTGGGTTTGTGATAATCATTACCCACGTTCAATGCACAAATACTGGAACCAGCTCTCCTGCCAAAACAATTTACAAACCTCAATTCAAGATACGGCCAATTGAAGCAGTGAAGCTCAATGACCACACATATGCTTTCCAAGATGTACACTTTGCCGCCAGTAATAGACGCCGTGCACAAGCACGGTGTCTCTTGAGGATGGTCAAGTTCACAGGCCATTTACAGGTTAAATACACTACTACTCCTTCTCAATAAACATGTTTACCTCACGTCATACTTGAGAGAATCAGCACGGACATTGGTGAATGAGATTGAATTATCAGCCAACACATACAAATCGATGAAAACCAAGATAAGAGAAAAGTTTGGCGACAAGGAGGCGCGCGTCAACTACATAAAAGAAATGCAACCAAAAGTTAACCCTGCAGCCAACAGTTAATAGAGACATTTGAGACACTACAAACAAGAATATATGAAGAAAATGTTCGCCTGCATCGCGCAAGCTGTGTGCATTTTTTTCATGTTACAAATATTGAAACTTAAAAGTGACTAAATTTAATTGGAAAACACTGGTCTAGCTAGTATCTAAACTCAAAGTCACCCTCATATTTCAGCATTGAATCTATTACAGCCGAGTGGACCAATCAGGGATCGCGCACTCACTTGCTTTTCCATAGTCTATAAAAAAGAATATGGAAAACATGTGAGTATGCACAATCCCTGATTAGTCTGCTCGGCTGTAATAAATTCAACACTGAAATACGAGGGTGACTTCGAGTTTATTGACCCAGTATCTAGTGCTACTAGGCAACGAGTTTCAAAATTATACGAACATTACATGTAAATTGTTAAGCACGTGTAAATTTGCAAATTTCAAAACAAAAAGTCGTTAACTGTGTCATTAATCAGGAAACTTTTATCTTGTTAACCAATCTTGAAGCGAATTAATTAACCTTACACAGGGTAGTCTAAAAATTTTGTTTACAACCAATCATCTCTGGAAGTATTGGTCTTATCTTAAGAGTAATAAGGTTGGTGTACTATGAGGAAGCCACCTATGGTGAATCCAATGGCACTGCAGAGAATGACCTTGGTTCTTGCATTCAAGGTTATTCAATTTGTAACTTTTGAACCCTTAGAGATAAGACTTAGGCCTATCAGTTTTATTCGAATAATTGCCCTCAATTAATGTAGGTAGGTATTTGATTTTGCAATCCTTCGCAATCCTTCCGCAATCTTTCGCGCACGTACTGCCCGAAGGATTGTCATATGGCACCCACAGAAACACATAACCTAAACAGTACACTAAATAAGTTAGTCAAGCCTTGAAAACTTTATAAACCTAAACTCACAATGGATGGTACAAACATGGTTCCCCAGCACTTCGGGAGAGTGAGAAGCAGGAGGCACCTTATGCGAAGAGATTCGTAAAGTGGGCAATCTGCCAGGACATTATGGCCTGACACTTGGGTATTACATGTAGGACACCAAGATGGAAATTCCCCACAAAAATTTGAAAGGTGGAAATTGTTCTCGAATAATAACAGCAGAAAAAAAGTTACATATGCAATCCAAACCGCCCTCAAATAATAACTGTAGCTATTATTCAAGATTATTGCCCAAAAAAGTAAATTTGATGGCATTGATGTGCAAAGTCTATTTTGCACATTACTGGTCTAGTACCTTCTATCTTGGGTACTCCATGTCGTGAATGGTAAGTAATGAGTACAGTAAATAATCAATGCAGACACACAATATCGTAGCCTGTAATGATTACTTGAATGAAACCTAGTTCATGCGACTTAACAGTTCAATTTTTCATTGTACTATGCAGTATATTACAATCTGCATAGAGACCAGTTGGCAGTGCTACATTGTGTAGCTCAAGCTTTCGCACAATTCCTTGCAGAATGCCTCTTAAGTTACACGTGTCTGCTTCAAATAAAAAAATAATAACCGCCCTCGAATAATAACCACAAGAAAAAACCTGCATTTTTAATAATAACCGTAGTCATTGTTCGAATAAAATCCATAAATAGCAATTCAGATATCTTTATCTGCGACATGTATATCATTATACAGTAATTGTATCAGAATTGTTATAAAATTTATTAAAAATATATTGTTTTATTATAATTATGTATGTAGGTACAGTACTCTACAGGGGAAAAACATAGCACAATTACATGTAATTAATAAAGTTCGGTACTATCTGATATTTCAGGCATTCGGGGATTGGTTTGAAACCTATCCCCCACAGATCCAGTGAGGGGGAGGGTCTACTGTACTTCTTTAGTTAGATTAGTAATTTCAAATGCTATGAAGTATTACCATACCCAAAAAGCTGTTGTTGAAGGCAGTCAATTTTTCCCGATGACACATCCACACCAGCTAATGATAATGCTATTATGAGCGTAACAGTGATGAACAGACTATGAAGTGATGCAGGATAAACACCATTTTTTATGTTATTCTGTAAAGAAAAAGAATTTGAACATAAAGATACATAGCCTACTAAAAAATCATAAACTGAAACACCAACACTGAAAATGTGACAGAATTGAACAACGTATCATTGGGTGTCCAAAATAAGCTATTATGTTATCTAATTAGGGTGTCCATATTTTAAAAATCAAAAACCGAGACCAATACTCAAAATATCGATTTTTATATCAATATATCGATTTTTGTATCGATATATCGATGAATTCGACATTCTCCCCACTAAGCATCGCAAAAAAATCTGGAAAAAGTTCACAAAACAAAACTGCAGTTATTTTCTTTAATTTCACGTTATTGTAATTAGTGAAAATTCAAATATTTACCAACCAATATGCATTAAATTTAAAATATACCAATTAATACCTTCAAAGATTGCTTTCCTTTTAGTAGATTTTCCCTCACAAAACAGATAGTAACGATTGAGGGCAAAAACTGGGTCATTTCAGCGTCCCAAATCATTTCTTCGAGACAGGGACAGCTTGTTAAAAACGGAGCTAAAACTCGGAAAACCGGATCATATGGACACTAGGGTATCCCCCAAAAAAATGAAACTTTAAAAATGTCAACTCTCACCTCCCAAAAAGTTTCCTTTTATTAAAATAATACCTCATGCAAAATTTCAGCTCATTTGAACAATATTTAGAGGTCCCCCAATTGCCTGGTAATTATGACATTATCCACAGCACCACTTGTTACCATAATATCTACAGCTGATAGAAGTATTTACAAATAGCCGTGATGCTGTGAGATTGTGATGGAAACAAGAGTAAAGAGAGGTAGGTAGTTGGGGAAAGTGAGGTGCGCCGACTGCCTAAGGGCATGTTATACGGCACCCACTGAACAAGTCAAAATACAAAAGCAAGAACTAAACAAGAGTATAAAAACGGGACAAACCAATACAAAGGAGACATGAACCACAAAGAAAAACAAAGGTCATTAAATTCGATCAGCAAGACAGGATGCAGTCAAAAATTAGACGATTCGACGCACCATACGGCTCCAAGTAGAAGGTGATAACAGGTAATGACCAAGGACAGGGAAGAGTCAGAGTGTACGAAAAGACTGACAGCCAGGTGGTAGGCTGAAAAAATTCGGCTGCCCTGGCACAAAGCGGACGAGTGGCTCTGGGATGACGTGCATAATTCTGAAGATAGTGTTAGTAAAAAATGTAAGGGTACGCAGAGTGTCTGATGAAGCACTTAGTCGTGCAATATAACTGCGATTCCTGTTGTCTAGCAAATGGTGAAAAAAGGGTTCTCCATTCTCTGCACACATGCGGATGACAGGGCTTGTGCAGAAAGCTCCTAAAGCTAAGCGGATACCAGCGTGATGGATGCTATGGAGACGAGTAAGATAAGATTTACGGGCAGAGAAGAAACCACAGATGCATAAGTCAGTCGAGAACGAACTAAAGACCTATACAGTGTCAACAAGATCTGTCGATCTGCTCCCCACGACTGATGACTTTAAACGCGGAGGAGATCGAGAGCTTTACAGCAGCGAACGTGTAGTTGGCGAATAACAGGAAGCCAACTAGAGAGTAAAGAGAATCTATAGAAAATAAGTTTAGTTTAATTATTATTGTAGTTTGGTAAACTCTCTTTTGAAAATTTGCATACATTGAATGCACTGTATGCTATGACTTTTTACGTATTAAAATGTTTTTAAAAATTCAACTTTTTTGAACTCGTTTCTATGCTTCTCCACAACTTGGAGTGAATATTGCTTTTGCACTTCTTAGTTGTTTCATTGAATTGCTAATTTAGGGCAACACCACTCTCGACACCACACCACAGGCATTTTAAGTTATTCACAAGTCATGCAGCAACTTTGAAAGATTCTAGCTCTGCCCAGGTTTTAGCTGGTGCTTGTAAAAAATCATCAATGCCAGCTGTTTGAGAGAAAGTGCATAAAAATGCACAAGTCAGCAATACTTCGTGGAACTGATCAAGTGTAGACCTCATTGTTTTTTCATGTTCAAGATCAGTTTTTGTTTTTTTTGTCGTCTGAAGATGGGAGAGCTGAGAAAAGAGACAGGACTGCCAGCTTTGGCAGTCCTGGAACTAAATACTACGTGTCAAACCATCACATATTAAACCCAATCTTGCTTACGTTTTGCCCAGTTGTCCCAGAATTGTTTAAAAATTAGAATATATGGTCCACTTGGTAGTCTAAGTCAAGCATTAATAAGTCTGCCAAGCATATGATATCTGCACGCGTCAATAGTAGGTTTCTTCCAATAATACTCTAAAAAAAAAAGCGAACAAGCACCATTAAATTTTCCTGTT
The DNA here is from genome assembly GCA_034695005.1 of Cryptops parisi. Lineage (NCBI taxonomy): Eukaryota > Metazoa > Arthropoda > Chilopoda > Scolopendromorpha > Cryptopidae > Cryptops > Cryptops parisi. The sequence goes on from JAQIWH010006623.1 coordinate 8,571, forward strand.
TTTGCAATATTGTTGTGTCAAAACACATGTCAATTGCAAATGTATCATTTTATCATGATCTCAAATGTTCCAGAGGATCATCAGCAATAACTTGACTTGCACACGACATCAACTTGGATATCGGTAGTTTGGGTAGCTTAATAATCACATCAACCAAAGTAAAAAATCAAAACAGGCAATTGATCAAATTTAACTGTTTGATCACCAGTAGCCGAATCTCTGGTAAAAGCTGACCCTACCAGTGCACAACACTTTGGGATGCACAATAGTTTGCCCTGATTTTTTTTTCAACTTCTTGTTAACGACACTGATATTGTCTGTGGGTAGTATTTTTTTAAAACATTGAAAAAAAGTGGAACAAACAGTTTACTACTGAAGGTACAACCATTTCAGATTTGTAAACACTGCTGTTAGTTAGGTGCAGAAAATCCGCCACCTTTGGAGTTAATGAGAATTTTGAGTTTCTTAAAAAAGTGAGGATTATGTGGTGGTGTGTTGTTTATTGTCCCCGTAGTTAAAACATTGTGTATTTTTTATTTATTTGGTTCATCATCAGTAGAACTTTCATGACCATTTGGAAAATTTTGCAGATGACATATGTGATAGTTCCTTGATGATGTCCATTTGCATGTTGACTCAGAGACAAAAAACTTTATGTTCACTAAACCAACTGTTCCAGTCCTTGATTGTCTTTACAGAATGAGAAATGTACTGTTGAATCCGAATTAGTGCATCACCATTGGCATGACTGATGTCAGACAACTTTTCCATCTTTTCACTCTACTGTTTGTGCTTCAGCTGATCACCAGCATTCCTTCTTTTCCGATGTTTCATGAAATTTGTATATTCATGGTACAAACTCTTGTCATGACTTCATCGAAAATGATACTGGTTGATTGAAAATATGTTTTGAACTTACTCCAATAGTAAGCTTCTGTGACAAGTGCTAATAGAGAAAGTTTTTCATGACATTCCTACCTGATAGAAAAAATGCACCATACAGTATTGACGTAACGTCGTTGGGAAATCTCTAAATATTTTTCAAATGAGCTGAAATTTTGCATGTGGTATTATTTTAATAAAAGGAAACTTTTTGGAGGGTGAGACTTTGAGATTGTTAAACTTTCAGTTTTTTGGGACACCCTAATGGACACCACCCTATATGTAATGGGATGTGGGCTTTGATAACTGAAAATGTGACAACTTTGTCCAGTAGATGAAAGTGTTAAATTGAAAAATTGCCAATAAACATTAACAAATTTCTACATATATACATTACAAAGGTAAATGGCAAACATATGAAGTAATTCATACCCGAAATCGCTGGAGTCTTTTTCGCCATGAGCGTATTCCACTGTCCCAAACAAGATGAAGTACTTCATGATCAAAATTCACATGAACACCCTCATGTGAAACTGCGAAAGAGAATGCTACAGCAGAATGGGCTTCTGCCATAATGTAGTTGACTTGTAAGTAGATATTCTATTTTCTTAGCCTCGGAACCTCATAAAAGATCTGGAATAAAGAAAAAAACAAATTCTCAATTGAAATATTAATATACTAGCTGTACCCACGACTTCGCCTGTGGAAAAGAATCAAAACACCCGCAATAGCCAGCAAGTTTCAGAGCTTTTTGTACGGCAAGCATAGTAACAGCTTGAAAACGTCACTGTCTTTAGTCCTTTACCCTATGACCACTATCGTAGTAAGTAGGTCAGGGTTACTTTCAAAGGCACTGTTGTCCGCTGGCGCAGCGCAAATTCTTTAATGAAAACAGTACAACTTGATTGATTTTCCAGAACAATTAAGATTTCAGTCTGGATAAAAAATAGCCTATTAATTGAACGGGTATATCTACTAACTTGATGCCAAAAATCAAGTCAATTGGACCAGTAGTTTTGTGTGATTGACGCACAATGTACAAACGTACATACAAACTTTAGCATTTTTTTGTTTGTTTCTCAGATGTAGATAATATATAGATTAGAAAATACATTTCAGTAAAACAAGAAAAAAATTTATCCACATCTAAGAGGTAACCGAACAGCTGGTATATGCCTCTAATACAAATACCAAAATAAAAAAAAGGGTTCCCATATGAAGTAAATAGCTTTAACTTTTAGCTTTAGCTTTAAGTGCAATAACTAATTTAAAAAGCTACCAATTTTAACTCAGCACCAATACATAACAATACTCATCCATACTCAACAAAAAAATTTCAAAATATGTTACTTATATTTAGTAATAGTCTTTTTGGCAAACAACAAAACTAGCAAAAAACTTTCTAGCCAAGAGAGCAGCGTTTAGACCACTCGGCTAAACAAACACATAGAATATCCCTCTCACATTGAGCTCTTAAAGCCCAACGGGTAACCGTGCTTCTGCACAGGCATGCAGCTAGTAATATTATATTTGAATATAACAGAACACTATTCTTAATAATTCTAATAAAATAAAAAAAATAGAAAATACTGCCATTTCTATTTTATTTCAGTCGTGCCATTTTTTCCTACTTTTTCACTTGTGCCATTTTTCTCCCATGCCATTTTCAGGTGCTCGATAATTTACCGAGCACCGTTCGCAAGTAATCGTGAGACAGACATGCACAAACACAGGGACAAATTAGGTTGTTGTTCCTAAGATTGAATAAATTGAATTGTTTTAGACCAGTCTATAGCCTAACGGCAATGGGTTGCATATACTTTGCACTTTGACTTTTTTTGAGCAAAATTATGGAACCCGCCTATTGTAAACCATTAATTTTTTGTCATTTCTCAATTGTTTCACTCGCTCACTTCACTCCAAAACAATGGAAAGGATAAACTACTAATTATTACACATTTTGTATACTTCTTTCACAAATTTATTTCTGTATCACTTTTCTTTTATTGTATCATCCTTATGAGATGTAAAATTGAAAATAAAAATGAAAACAAGACACACTATTATAAAAAAAAAGTGTTTTTAAAGCCCACTTTTTGAATGAATATGCTTCTTTTGCACAAGCAGTTGGTACAGTAAAAACAATGTTGCATTTGCTATTGTTGAAATCCAAAAAAAAAAAAGCTTTCCAAGATTTTTTATTCTGTCCAAACTAGGATTGTAATCATACACAAGCTCGTAAATTGATTTTAAAAAATAACTGCCCCTCCTTCCCCCAATCTCGTGGCAAATCTGAGAAGCCTTAGCAAAATCAAGTCAGCTATTCATTGGTGGTTGTTGAAATCGAATCCTAAATTGAGTTTCAAATTATGAAAAAGCATTGCTTCATAATTCGAAACTCATTTGAAAAATCGAATATTCTGTATTTAATAAGTGCGGTTTATTTAATTGTCTGCTGATTTAGCATCAAGTTTTCCTTCTTCCCTGCTTGTTTAGATTATGTCATGTTCAAGCTGTCTCTGACATCTGAATGGCGCATCATAAATTATCTAACTATGATTCGTTGAAATAAATTTCACAGCAAGCTGAAAAGTGTCCCTTTATAGGTTATATAAAAGTAACAATTTATCAACACTACTGATGTATTTCAACATGTTGAATAATGGACGTCGATACGATTAAATTCAACATGGCGGTGGAAATGTTTACATCGGCCTTCGATTAGCTTCGAATCTCGAATTGGGGACCATTAGTCATAGGACTATTGGTCATAGGACTATTAGTCACATACTATTGGTCATAGAATAGACTACTGTAAGTACTATTCTAATTTTAATTTCAAGTTTGAATAATACGCGTTTTTTATTTAACTTCAATGAAATGAAGCATTCCATTATGAATATATTAAGGTTTGTTGAAATATTGTTTTAAAGTTATCATTTTAAAAATTTAAAAATTTAAAAACGTACTCATCGTAAAGTACTTTACGATAAGTAAGTGATGCTTTTAATCGATTAATTCGATTATGCAATAGTTGGATTTTTACATGGACAGAGGTAGATAAATTTAATTTATATGTTCTCATGCATTGTTTATATGTTGCATAATTTATGTGTTAAGTAATGTTGCATTATTA
>JAQIWH010006624.1:0-12587 GCA_034695005.1 Cryptops parisi
AAAATTTTTGGTGTGACAAGAGGAATGACATCACAGTTGCAGAGGCGGATTTATAGGTACTCACAGTAAGCGCAGGAGTAGGGCCCCCTGCAACTGAAGGACCCCTAAATTCTAGTCAAAAATTTGTCAAATTATAAAAAAAGCCATTTGGTAAACACCAATTTTTTAAGGGCCCCTAATTTAAGTTAACCATCTTAGATAAGTAGATTTAAATGTTTTAGCAAAATATTTTTTTTCGTATCTAAATAACCAAACAAACAACGAAATAAGATTGCTCTTTGAAAAAAACAAAACCTAACTGCGCATAAACTATGGCATATATCGTCTGCCATATTTGGGTTTAATTGACTTAATATACCCAGTGACACTCGTGAGACTAAGACGAATCCATCGACACATAATTCATCAATATACAGTAAGCTATTTAGCCTGCAGGAGGGAACAAAGAATCGTACATACGGTACACCTTAAAATATAACCCTCCTTCTTGCGCCGTCGAATAAAAAACATTTTTTGTTGCCCAGTGTTTACAGTTTCTGGTAGTGAAGAGAGGAATCTTATTAATCTCTGCATGGGGTAAAATATCGTTAACTGACTGGGGGCTGGGGGGGGGGCCCAAATACAACTGCACGTAGGACCCCATGAACTATAAATCTGCCACTGCACAGTTGTCCACAAAATTCTCCACTTGTCACACCAAAATATTTGTACGTGTCAGGCTGCTTTTTGGAACTAGGTCTGTGCAAGTTTCTTAGCTTTTCAACCTGAAAGACCATGCGCGTCGTCGATTGACTTTGAATGCAACTTGTCGACATAACGCACCACTTCATAAAAATATTTGTCAGTTTAGCCGAAATGTATTTGCTGTAATTTTGCCCTGAAAATATAAATGCAACGTTAATGTACAGTATGTGCGTTTGTATCGAGTTGATGGAAGTAGTGCAACAAGCTGATACAAATTGAACGTTTCAATTTGTTGTCATACGTTATGTATTGTACCTGTCGTTTGGTCTGTATTTGTTCAAATGACACAAGAAAAATGAAATATTTAATATTTTATTTTACTTATACGACTGAAATATATGTACATCTTTTTAAAAAAAAATTGCAATTTAATCCTACGACAAACGCTTGAAAAAGTACCAAAACGTATTATCATCAAACGATCAGAGCAATATTCGATACTTCTCGGCTCGTGGAACGCGGTTGACGACCAAACGCCCATCATAACTCAACGAAGCGAACAACCATGGGTCCGCAGACGACCATTCCGCGACGTAGACGCTGTCTTCGTGTTCCTCGTACGTTGCGATCACACCATCCTTGTTTTGCGGTTGCGTTCTACGAGACCAGAAATCGCCATAAGTCTAAATCGAGGAGTTGATTGGAATAACGGTGGCGTAACTCCAAAAAATGCAGTTTTGAGAAAACGGGCACCTTCAAATTTAAGATTAAAAACAATTCCTGTCGACTATATTTATGGAAAGAAAATGAACAGGTTTTGCAAAAAATAATCTAACTTATAGTTGACAGGACTCAAGTTGGAGGCTAATATAAATTACGTCGTTATTCCAAATATCGTTCTAATTTAAAAACGCATTTTACGTCGTTTTTCCAAAGATCAGTATCTTTTCCATTGTTTTGGAAGCGAGCGAAACAACCAGGCGACAAAAAGAAAGAAATCACAAAAAAAATTGACAACCGTGTTCCATATTCTTGCTCCAAAAAATTCCGAAAGTGCAAATTGTAATGTCTTTATGCTATAGACTGGTCTAAAATGATTCGATACATGCATTTTAAAGAATAACGCCGTTTCGTTCGCCACTCAACTCCTCGATTCAAAGTCTTAAAAGTTCTCTCACCTTCCTTTGGTGTCATCGCCGTTGAGCTCGTCTTCGAGCAAATGACCAAAAGGTTCCGACGAAATGGAAGCCAGGCTGGTTAATATTACTCTGGAATCGCTGCTCGACGTCAATACCAATTGATCGTGGAAATGGTTGTAACGAACACTCCAAACCCTGCAAAAAAATTGAATTTGCAAACGATTTGTCGTGTTTTTTCAAAATTAATTGCGGGCAATCGACGTTGTTTTTTGTCCGTTAGCCAATATTTTGAAGTTGAATTTTTTTTTACCAGTGAGAATGATCAGACAAAACGATGAGCGGTTGGTTCGAATTGCGTATGTCCCAGAATTTTGTTTTGCAATCGTCTCCGCAGCTTGCTAAATAATATTGCTTGTTTGGATTGAAGTCGAGATTGCGTACAAGTTGACCGTGCGAGTTTTCTATGAGACAACTCTGTCTAAATTCGAAACGATAAACGCAACACGTCAAAATCGTATTCCATTAATTCAAATGAACTATACAGGGTGTTCCTAAAAAAAAAATCTAGTCAAAGTTTAACATCAGATGCCACACCTCAAAAATGCTAACCTTTTGAGATAACAAAGGGTGAAGCATCATATGCGTATTGTCTTATAAATCGCTGTAGTTATTCAAATGAGTATGCGTTTCCAGATCCATTTGTTTTAATGCGTTTAAAATTTTGCTACACCTTTTGGAACACCCTGTATACAAGCATAGGTAAAAATGCAGCATTATCAACACACTTCATCGTACGCAGATCCCAACCGCGAATGTTCATATCGTTGGCAGTGAAAATCTGCGTTGCGTTTTGATGAGGGTTCCAACAACCTGCAGTGAATTTGGGATGGCCTTTCACTTCCAAAACACTTCGTCCAATTAACTAAAATTGACAAAAAAAATTTACCTTGAAACTTTTAATTCAACGTCCCCAAGAAACGAATTTAAAATTACTTTAGCTGACGAGTCGCTGGCGTCGAGATCCCAAAGTAACAAATGATTGTTAACTAGCGTTGCGAGTTGATTACCACCGGGCTGCCACAATGTACTGTGAACGAAAAACCAATTTTCGTTGCTGTTAATTGATTACTCAAATTGTCGAGTTCGACGGATTAACTTGCCATCTAACGCTGTCGCCAAATTCCGCCACGTTGAACAATGTCACCAATTCCAACGACGGTGCGGTCAACGTCGTATCATCGCTCAATGACGTGTTGTCAAATTCGTTGGGGATTCGCCATACAGCGCTGGCCATTTCGCATTTACCTGACAATACTGAAGAAAAAATATATATACATTTTTAAAAACAAAAATAGGTGTGTATTTATATATACAGGGTGAGTCGCCTAAGTCGTCCACCCCTGATAACTTTTATTTCATGAAAATTCCGATTGAACTATCATTAGGTAAATTGATCAGAATTTCAGTCATAAAATAATCAGTTTAAAAAGTTATTGGGGGTGAGCAACGTAGGCGACTCACCCTCTATAGCATGTGTGTGTGTGTGTATATATATTTTGTAAAGTACTTTTGTTGTAGCACGTTGCAACCAAATTCTTGTCGGTGGGTGAGGCGCTGAGATGCCATATCTCTCCATCTTTATGTAGGAATACGTTTTTGTTGATGAGATTGTTATCTTCGTCAAAATCAATTTGATGAACCTGAAATAAAAACGTTAACTTGGTATTAATTGAGGAGTAACGGTGTAACTCAAAAAACGCAGCTTTGAGTAAAAGGGCAAAATCGTCTAGTGCCTTTAAGATTAAAAGAAAGTCCTGTCGACTGTAAATTTATAGAAGCAAAATGAACAGGTTTTGCAAGAATTCTACTAACTTTAGTTGACAGGCCTCAAGTCACGAGCTAATTTAAAAACCCAATTGCATCGTTTTTCCAAACACCAGCATCTTTTCCATCGTTTTGGAAGTGAAACGAGCGAGTGAAACAACCAGAAAGTGAAGTGACAAAAAGAAAGAAATCACAAAAAATTTCAGATTCACAATAGTCTCGTTCCATATTCTCGTTCCGAAAAAGTCCGAGTGTAAATTAGAGGCAACCCAATGTCATTATGCTACACACTGGTCTAAAACGATTCAATAGATGCATTTCAAGGAAATAACGACGTTAAGTGAATTCTACGCCATTTTTCCACCCAATTTCACGTCGTTATCTTGACACAATATGAGAATATAGATAACCTGGTTTTCGGTTTTCAAAGATTGGGTTCCGACAAGAAACCGAACTGCTTCTGTTTCTGCTAGTTGAGCACATAACGTCCTCGCCTTCAAGAAAAAATTTGTTCACATGAATTTTATGAATAAAACAGTCATTAAAATTGATATATAAAATTTGTAAGTAATTTATCACACATGTTACAGGCAATGAATATAATCCAGGCATTGTATACAATGCCTGGCATCTTTGGGCAAAGTCTGAAATAACATCTAGTAGAGTTGTTTAGATTAATTAACAACATTTTCTCTAAGAAAACATTTAGACATATTTTCTAAACAACTTTTCCAATGCTAATTTCATACATTGCCTATTTACCAGGTTTGGCATTGTATACAACCAAGTATGAGTATTATACATTGGATTAATATTACTTGAAATTCCAATCCGTAAATAGCAGCAGCATCATCCTCCATTCTTCTTTATTGATTATATAATTATTAATAATATTATTATTATACAATAAATTTGAAATTATGGTTATAAACTAGGAGTGCAACTTGGTTGCATTTGGTTAAATGTCCGGTTTCAACTGCACAGGAATGTTACAGTATCCTATATAGAATGGTCATTGTTTCATTAATATTCTATTTATATATTGTTTATGGTTAAATTAGTGGTTAACTATTTAGATTAATAATACTTTAAATAAAAAAGACTTATTTTACTAATGTAGTCAAGTCCTGTTGGCAGACGCCTAAATCGACTTTAATAAAAGGTGATATATTGAAAACAATACTTTTTATAATGTTTACTTTTAAAATAAAATAAAAATTATAAAAAATTAATAAAATTAGACCAATTAAAGTATAAAAAAAATAAGCATTAAATTTTGTGTCATGACAAATATACAAAATATAGATAAACATGGCAGCGTTCACTTTGGAAGCTGTTATCGCAAAAAACGTCCAAAGACAGTCGATAACGTTTGTAACTTACATAAATTTTGTGAACATTATCGACTGTCTTTGGACGGTTTTTTGCGCTAAAAGATCTAACAGAGTCTAAAGTGAACGCGGTCATATCAATATTTTCTATATTTGTTTGTTTGTAAAGTATATACTTTACGTTTTGTATATTTATTTGTTTGTAAAGTATTTACTTTAAATTTTGTATATTGTTTGTTTGTAAAGTGTTTATTTTACATTTTGCATATTAATTTGTTTTTAAAGTATTTACTTTACTTATATACCTATATTTTGTATATTTATTTGTTTGTAAAGTTTTTACTTTACTTATATACCTATATTTTGTATATTTATTTGTTTGTAAAGTATTTACATTTTGTATATTTGTTTGTAAAGTATTTATTTTTATTTGTTTTAAAAATATTTATTTCGCCAAGTGATGTTACATTGCACGTGGTGATGCAATTTTTATAGGCTATGTTCGCGGTACTGCTTTTTTTCGCTTACTTCGCTCTTGTAACTTACATAGACCACAAACATTATCGACTATCTTTGAACGGTTTCCGCGCTTAGAGCGTCAAAAGTGTCGCAATTGCACCACGTGTTGTTATAATGTTGTAGTCCATTTGGTAGTTGCTAGTTAGTGTTTTCACTTCGTACGGCTCGGATTTGTAACATTAAGATGATGGAAACTGTTGTCGAAGGACAATTCGATGATGCAGAAGAAGATGAAGTGTAATTGAGTTTAATTCTATTGTGATGAATTTTTAATTATGAATACTTAACAATTTTTCAAATTCTTGACACAGGACATTGAAGGTTGTCAAACTTTATGAAGCAGATGATGATGTAGAAGTTTATCAAGAAGATGAAGATTATGAAGAAGATGATGATGATATTGGTATGAGATGTTTATTAAGTAATTAATTCTTTGTATAAAAAAGTCAATATGTTCAGATATGTATACCGGGTGGGCCAAAAAAAAAAAAAACTGTCACCAATTTTCAAATCTCACGAACCATTTATGCTAGACATAATCAAAAACTACAACATGAAAGCAGAATTCAATATCTTTTTAACGGTAGCCTATATAATTCCTATGCGGTAAACTTAGGTTTAAGTTTGGTGGACAGAGTTTAGGTAAAATATCGTAAACATAAACTATGGAAGCAAGAGCATAGAGTTGTATATGAATGGAAAGATATTTAATTGAGCTTTCATGTAATAGTTTGAAGTTTTGGTCTAGCTTAAGCGGTTCAGGAGAAAGCGCTCTTTGAAAATTGGTGACATTTTCTCCGGTCCACTCTGCATATATATAAAATTGTATTATTTGAAATTTAGACTATGAGCTGGATTACAGAAATGGTAAAATAATGCAAAATAAACAGGTGAGATGACGTTTGAAAGTAATTGATTTGACATGGTGCGTAAAACAACGATTATTTATTTGAATTTCAAAAAATTGAACTTGTAGAATGGTGGCAGCGTCAATCGAACGAAGACCTTTCAACCAAACGAGAAGCTATTTATGAACATGACGCATAAAATCAATTTGGGTGAGTACGATAACGATGGTCTTGTATGTGATTAATTGATTCGGTACTTTTTGATCTCGATCTCGCTTGCTTGCTTGTACTTGAGTTATGGGTTTGGAGGTTAGGTTAGTTAGTAGATCATTGTAGATACTTATTTTTATTTTTATATTCATTGATTAATTTGAATGCTTCAGTGAAGCGACAATAACTCGTAAAAGATCGTCGATGACTTTCAATGGTGACGAGTAGCTTTCATTGTGATTGGGTTTGAATTTAGTAATCTTGTATCGCAACAGTGTGTCTGTTTTTTTTAAAGGCTTTTATTTGGTTAATTTTGTCGTTACATTCAAATCTTGCGATCAATGTTTAATCCGGTTCCCGATGTCCAATCGACGTGAAATTTTTCATTTTTAATGTATTTATGAGATAATTTAATATTATGCCAAACTAAAGTTGACTTCTTCTCGGGAATTTGTAAAATCAACACTTTGAAGTTGGACATTTTCTCACTGAGTGGATATGTCGATCAGCGAGTGGAAAGAAAGTATTCTTCTTTCACTACGAATGAATGAAACTATCCTTTTGAACACACTACCACACAAGGTCAATACCAGATTGCAACACGTTTTTCACACTAGACGTTGTATACCGATAAACCAACGAGGGGATACCAATATATCTGAAAAGCCACCTACTAACCCCCAGGCCATCCCAAGGTTACTTTTTTTTAGAAATAACCTGGTGATCCTGACTTGTAGAAAATCACTATCATAAAGTCAAACGTCTTATCGTTTTTTTCAAACATCAAAATGAAAATGCATAAAATAAAATAAATTAAATTTTTTTTTATTTAAAAAAAGGCTTTTATTTTCAAATGTGCTAAAAGTTAGAAAATAAAACTTTCTTCAGTACTCTAAAAATGTTTTTAATACACATGACTAAAAATAAAAGCGTGGGTGCTTTTCACTCGTTCCGAACAAACACCTTATACTGTATATCATAGTAAGATTTCAATAACCAAAATTTCAAAATTTGGTTCAAAATTTTACTCGCATCCCCTATCTAATCAATTTAACGTGAGCGCCCACGCTTTTAGTTTTAGCCATGTGTAAAACATTTTTTGGATACTGACGAAAATTTTATTTTCTAACTTTTAGTCCGTTTGAAAATAAAAGCCTTATTTTAAAAAAAAAGACTTTTAAAATTTATTTTATCAACATTTATTTTAACGTCGTCCTGTTTTAAAAAAAAATTAAAAATTTTATTATTTTCAGAAAAATTTGAAGGTTTATCGTTAGGAAATTCAGCCGTAACGCGTCTCGCAGCAATGGAGAAAAAAATGGACAACAACAGAATGCGGAGCAAAGATAAAGGCGATCGAGCAACGATAATGCAAGTGTTGGATGATCGTACGCGGTTAATTTTGTACAAATTGTTCAGCCGCGGATACCTACGTGAAATTGACGGCAGCATCAGCATGGGCAAAGAAGCCAATGTGTTTTACGCGCCGGGAAAGGAAGACGGCGTCGAATATGCCATCAAAATTTACAAAACATCGATCCTGACCTTCAAGGACCGTGATCGCTACGTGGCTGGCGAACGTCGTTTTCGTCACGGTTACTGTCGTCGTAATCCTCGCAAAATGGTGCGAACGTGGGCGGAAAAAGAAATGCGTAACTTGGCACGGATGGCAGCAGCAGATTTGCCATGTCCAAAACCGGTGATTCTACGCAGTCACGTGCTCGTCATGGAGTTCATCGGAGACAATAGCATGTAAGCATTGATAGTGTTTCTTGTGACGATGTTTTCACGACCTTTATTCAACCTTTAATTTAACTTGAGCGTTGTTTGTTTGTTTGATGTAACATCTTTGTGGTGTATTTTGACCCACTTCTTGATGCCTTGGATAGATGAAATTTGACACACAGATAGTCCACAGAACGTTTGAATTTCTGTTTACTTTCAATGGATCAATGTCACATCAATTCCTGGAAATTGCCACATTAAGTTGACCGTTTAGTTCAGCATCTTTGTGGCCTATTTCGAGCCACTTGTCCTGATGTCTCGGAAAGATGAAATTTGACACAGACGTAGTCTGCGGAACATTTGATTCTGTTAAATTTTGACGGATAAATATTGCGTCAATTCCGTGAAATTGACACGTCAAGTTGACGTGACGGATAAAAGGTTGTACAGATTGCTTCTCACTAATCCGGCATCAGCTTTGATGGTTCGGCAATTGGAATTTTTTGCAGTAAAATTTACATTGATTACTTTGGTTGATAATTTTTCAATTCACGGTGACTACTTTTGGTTCACAATTGAAGAGCTTTATTTCCAAAACGTCTTATTTCCATTTTAATCATTTTTTGAGACGAGAGGCACTATCTATCTATGCATGTATATATATATATATAGAGGGACTATCTATGCATCGCTGATTTTAAATATGTTATTTTCAAGATTCGAAACTCGTTATTTCCTACTGAAAAGCATTCTCAAAAACAGCGTTTATAGGCAAAGTGTAAGGTCAAACGAATTGTTTTCCTGAAAAATTGTGTTTTTTGGATTTAAGACGTTTTGGAAATAAGCTCTTCGATTGTTAAATTTACAGGAAAAGTAACATGTGACTATAGTTTATAATTTATTTTTTTAAGTTTAGAGTTTATTTTGTCATATTTTCCTAAGGTTTGGAAAATCTGCTGATCCGCCAACTTTTTGGTCCCAAGTTTTCTGGATTAGTGAGGTTCTACCCGTACCAAGAAAATGAAATGATTTAATAACTTGCTTTGACACATTTCACAGAGCCGCACCAAAGCTGAAAGACGTCGACATTTCGGAAAGCAAAGCAAGAGAATTGTACTACGACCTAGTTGTTATCGTGCGCCGTCTTTATCACGAATGTCGACTCGTGCATTCCGATCTAAGCGAATTCAATTTGCTGTAAGAATATTTTTGAGTCTCGTAATTTATTTTATTTTTTTTGAAAAACAAATGTGAAATTGATGACGATTTTCCGTTCATTTTTTTGCTCAAGTCTCCACAACGGAAAGTTGTACGTGATTGACGTGTCGCAATCCGTTGAACACGACCATCCCAACGCTTTGGAATTTCTTCGCAAGGATTGTACTAACATTACTGGTAAGATTTGTTCATTTACAAGATATTGATTTTCGGGAGTTTCGTACCTGAAGGGTCCAGACGGACACCTTATTGCGGTGGGCTAATAGATCTAAATAAATTGAAAATAAAATGTTTTCCCACCGAGCCATTCAGGATGTCCTTCGTTCAGAAATTGTCTAGTAAAATACAGTTTTAAGTCGAGTTAATGTGTGTGAAATTTTATGTAGAGTTTTTCAAGAAGAAAGGAGTTTGCACGATGAGCGTAAAACAACTTTTTGAATTTGTGACCGACCCGAACATCACCAGCGACAACGTCGACGAATGTTTGCAGAAAATTCAAGACTTGGTAACGTCGTCGCCGCCCGAAGATACCAGCAACGACGAAGTACGATAAATTTCTTTTTTTCAAGTTTACATTAGACCCCGTAAACTTGATGTATTCAAGATGTTGTAATAAAATGGTGACGTAGTATGCAAATTTTTGTTTGTAGGTGTTCAAGCAAATCTACATTCCGCATCGTCTCGACGACGTCGTTCATTACGAACGTGATTACGAAAAGGTCAAAAAAGGGGAAGGCACGAACGGAGAGGTGCGCGTTTGTTCGTTTACATTGAATTTTCATGCCTTCGTTTTTCTTTGTTTAATCTGTTGTTAATTTGTATTTAACAGGTTCTTCCGTATTGCTCGGTGGTTGGTTTAAAACCCGATTTATCCGGTCCGACGTTGGAACCATCGTTGCTAGAAAACGGTCGAGAAGAAGGTACATCTTCTTCCGATGACGATTCCACTGGATCGTCAGAGGACGACGATGGATCGACGGAAACGTCAAAGCCTAAAAGCCGTGTACGGCCGCGCGATGAATCTCCCAATTCGAAGAAAGTAAGTTTTTTTTTTTTTCAACTTTACTTTGCCTGAGCAATGTAACAAAATTCGCATAAATCGAATATTGCTTTATTCGAAGTTGACACTAATCTAAATTCGCGTAAATCGAAAATGGAACTTCTCAAAACTCTCATGAATCGAATATCACGTTACTTGAAAGATAACAATAATCTAAATTCGCATAAATCGAAAATGGAATTGCTCGAAACTTGCATAAAAAAAACCGAAACTTCTGTATAAAGCGTATTCTTAAAAAGCATTTTTAATCCAACTTGTTTAACTATTATGCGTAGGGATTCAATACTTTGCCTGCCTAAAATTTCGGTTCTTGTCCGGCAGGAACGCAAAAGGGTGGTCAAAGAAAGTCAGCGTGAGAAGCGCAAGACCAAGGTGAAGAAGCACGTCAAGAAACGTCGCGAAAAGCTGACGACGCACAAAAAGAAATAGAAACATCCATGCTGTATATTTATATATATATATATATCGGTAATGATTTTTTATTGTCCTTTAAAATCAAGTGGGATAAAGATCGAATAGTAAAAAAAAAAAAAAACGGATGAAAAACCAACTCAAAACGTCTGAACTCCGATTCGAAACGAACGCTTGGCTATCAACGATGTTTTAATTTTCATTTAAAACACTTCATTTATTGTTTTGTGCCAATTGAAAAATTCAATCAAAGTAAAAGTTGGTAATGCAGTCGAAGCATTTCGAATCGGTAGCACCATAAGTTCGTGGTTAACATAATATATGGTTATTTTATTTTTATTTTTTAATCATCATACAATTCAAGCAAAATAAAAAATAATTAAAAACTAAATTTTTCAAATCTTTCGTTTCTCGAAAAAAAAAAGCGATATAACTGGGTAAATAAGAAACGAAAAACTATAGATACAAAAAAAATTGTGTGTACAAAAAGTTGAAGACTACAAAATTAATGGCAAACGACGACGACGACGACATTCGGTCGAAAAGATTGCAGCGTTCGTGCAACTCGCATGGATGCCATTTATCATTTTTGTTTATAGTCCTTTTTATTATTTTTTTTTGCTGGAAAAAATTCTCAACGACGACGGTGAAAACGTGCGGGTGTGAAAAACGTCCAAAGTTTCCTCGGGGTTTCTTTTTTTTTTTTTGGGGTTTTTTTTTGTTTTTTTTTCGACGAAAGGTTTTCTTTCATTTTTTGTTCTTTTGAAGCAACGACGTTCACTACAGCAAAGCGGTTGACGGACGAAGATCACCGATAGCGTTTTAGCGTAAGATTTTATTATGATTATTAATTTTTTAATTTACTCTTTTTTTTTTTGTGTCATAATTATTATTATTGATAAATTTTTTTTCCAGGTTCCTGTTTTTATATCACCAGTAGCAAAAAAAAAAAAAGTTTAAAATATTTTTTTTTTGTATCGTAAAGTTTCTGCAAAGCATTATTTCCTGCGAAGAAATGTTTCGTTAGACACAAAATGGAGTCCGTTAAAATTCATTCATTCACTTTTGTTTTGCATACCTAACAGCATTTTCCCGTTCTTTTATTATCCTGATTCCGAACGGTCACTTTGTCGTTGGCTTCGTCTCGCAAAGCTGATTGCGATAAGGACTGCTTGAAAGAAACAATAACCCAAGTAAATTTTACCGGCAATGAACACCATCCGGGCATTCTATACAGGGTGTTCCATTAAGCACAATTCAGGTTTGGCTTATACTTCGATTTAATATTTATATTTTTTTTTTACAGAAAAGCTCTTAAAACTAACCTAAACAGACGTTACATACATTGCCGAAAGAGGCTAGGCGTTCTACAGAATGCCGCTAATTTAAAAACTGGAAAAATCTTTTCAGTTAAAACTTCCGATTCTATACATTGTTGGTAAAAGTCTACAAAAATGTGTAAAAAAAAAAAGCATGTTTCTAAGCATTTACATTCATGTAAATTTACACTTTGTCCTAAACTAACCTGGGCCCCGTAAATCCAAGCATCACAGCACTAGTCATCGCTGCAGCTCCACCCATAATCATAGCAAAATCCTCAAAGTCAGAGATTTCGGCC